>CAXARO010001811.1:0-221496 GCA_963971305.1 Arcuatula senhousia
CTTCACTACCTCTGTATGACCATTCTGGCTAGCAATGTTCAGAGGTGATGTTCCTGTTTCGTCACACTTGTTCATGTCTGCCTTGTTCTGTAGCAAAATCTTCACTATCTCTGTATGACCATTCTGACTAGCAATAAACAGTGGTGATGTGTCATCATATCTACACTTGTTTATGTCTGCATTGTTGTATAGTAAAATTTTTACTACCTCTGTGTAACCTTCCTGGCAGGCTATATAAACTGGTGAGCTTTTATCATTTCTACATACATTGACATCTACATTATTTTCAATACTCCATTTTATGAAGGGTGTAACACCGTGAAAACAACATAGTAGTATAACACTATCACCTCTCTCAGAATCTTTCTTGGTGGCTAACTGTTTCTGTATTGATGGATCTTGCTGTCGTAGAAAAGATAGAAATACCTCACGGAAAGTGTTTGAGTTCATGTTGATGTTATTGAAGACATCTACAACGTTACCCTTGGACCAATCTGATATCATTCTTTCTAGATACATGTCACGATAAGTTGATGGTATCACTATAACAAGTTCTATTTTAGTGGTGTTGTCTGTATCCTCAAACAGGAATCTCTCGCTGATAAATCTGCTAGTTGCATTTTTTATAAACGTTTTCATCATCTTTTTTCCATAATAAAAGGACAAAAAATCAAATATTCTGTCATGAACTGCTTTAAAGACACCATGTTCTTTCTTTACAAACATTTGTTTTAATGAACTCAACTCGTCCAACAACTGAAGTCTGGGCGTTCCCCTGTTCAGTTTACAGGCTTCACAAGTCCTCTCAATGGTATCCATAATGCCCTTTTCTATATCATCTCTATCATCTGTCAACCAGTCTTCTTTTACATGATTGTTGAAGACTACAACCAAAGCTAGAACACAATACTTACCATAGTGGCCTTCAGAATATAACTTGTCAATCTCGCTCTCATATACTGCATATGGCTTTTCAAAAAGCTCTTTAATTTTAAGTGCTGGGTTTAAATTGTACATTTTACAAAGAAGTGGAAAACAATAATGGGTGTCTAAGTAACTTAGGACCTCAAGGGACTCTTCTTTGAGGTAAAAAATTGCTAAATCTACCTTCTCTTTGTTTGATAGACTAAACTCTTCTGACAACAAATTACATTCACATCTTTGAAATAATGAAATTGATTTAAATAAGTCATCCTGATAAATTTGTAACCTACATGCTATCAAAAATTTTACTGACTTATCCTTTTCAATCATGTTATCTATTTTATCAATATAGGTTTTCCATTTATCTACATAAGTAGGATTTATAGAATATCTTCCACAAAAATCATCAATAACAAACAATGTCTTACGCTTTTGTCTATAAAACTGTACTACATCATTGGGTTCTAATATAGGAAGCACGTCATACCCCTTCTTTTTCATCACCAAGGCTATACTGCGGAGAGTAGCTGTCTTCCCTACACCTGAAGGGCCAGTGATTGTCACACAGCTGTTTGTGTCCAATATTTTTATTATCGTCTCCGATGCTGTTGTCTGAATGAAAGTTTCATCATTGTCTTCCCATTCTTTCAGGTCATGCTCAATTTTTTCTATTTCATAAAAAAATGTCTGCATTTTCATAATTAAATCATATAAAAATATAAAAAGAGAATTAAAACTAAATGCACGACTTTTAATTTCCATTTATTGTGTAAAGTATGTACCTGTAGACGTTGTCAACTATATTACTTCAATCTAGATGTAGTCTCATTTAAGTCCCAAAGTATTTGATTTGCTTAACAACATTTGTTTTGCCGTTTAATGTATACTTTGAAAAATGCAAAAATTTAAGAGTTGTTGATGCTAAACATGATTTATAAATCACGTTTTAAACAGATATTGAGGTTTTTACATCAAGTTAATGCTAACACATTGGTTTTGTACTTTATCATTTCAAGTGTAAATGTGCCCCTACTTATGGCTAGCGACAGTAACAAAAACCTGATAAACCGAGTTTATCGCTAGCAAACTTTAGTTTCCAAACGCTTATGATAATTTCGGTTACTTGTTAATTGTTATTAGTCTCAACATATTTATTTATTCTCGATTAAGGAAAGAAGCTTTACAATGCTTCCATAAATCCCTCTTAAGTTTGCAGTTTGCGGGTGATACATTTGTAAACGGCCCCCATTGAGCCTACTCTAATCGAACAAAAAGGTCTTTAACGTGCATAGGGTATTGCTTTACCCATACACGGGACAACATTTTTACGTCCTATCCGAAGGACTCGAATAGTTTTTTGAGACCATCCGCTTAAAATGGTATGAAGGGAAAGCCAGAAAATCGATTCATGAAATTTTTACCCCTGACGAAGATCGAACCACACATAATTATAATTGTGAAAAAAAAAATGTTCATTCAATATTTTTCTTCTAAATGTTGTTTTTGAGATGAAATTGTTCATTTATTTGCATTGTTGTAATAAAAATGCATATTCTTTGATATTAGGAAATGGTTTGACTTTTGGATAATTCAACACCAAGAGAACGTTAAAAATGTCTCAATGCATCATTATTGGTACCTCGAGGATACATGTAGTACCAAAAAAAACAACAAAAAATGTAACGTATGTATCACATGCTTATCAAAGTATTGCCTTACGCGTACACTTATAAGCTCCGAATTCTGTAATGAAATCCTGGCCCTTTTCAATTGATAATAAAAATTTTATCAGGGGTTGATAGAATTTGCATAGTTATGTTATTTAAAGTATAGATTCATTTTCTATAAAACATGTACATGTACATTTATAGAAATGTATTTTATTATTTACCATGATAAATTATTTGAATGATAAGATGATAGCACAAACATGTGCATGTACATTTTGATTTTCCTACAAATTTATTTATTTTAATATATGAGCATGGTTAAAATACTAATAATTAAATAATTATCTGCTCAAACATGAAAAGAAAGTTTGAATTAGATATAGCAATATTATATTAAACATAGTAAAGACAAACTTGAAAATATAAACTGGTGTACCAAACCAATTAAATGTTCAAGTGTCTACTTTGGATATGACAGTGAAGAATGCAATAAACTGAACTTTGATCGACAATTCTCAAAGTGTGAAAAAATAATTTCGAACTGGAAAAAAAGAAATCTAAGTATTTTGGGTAGAATAACAGTTTTTAAATCACTTATACTCCCGAAACTATGTGATAAATCAACCACGGCTGGTCATCTCCTCACTCATAATATTTTCTTATGAAAAGAATTCCGTGAGAAAAACTTCCGGTTATGAGAGAGAAGAGGAAATACGTCCACTTCAAACTGTACATGTGTCACATTTGGAATGTTTTATAACATAGTTGTAGTGTATATGGAAAAAAGGGGAATGTAATGCAGTGTAAAAATGATTTTTACAATAACTTTAAGTCATCGGAATGTCAGTGGTAGCACTATCCGTTCTAATTTCATATTCCCGTGACTGAAGGAGTGGAAAATTTTGGACAAAAACTATTTCACGAGTCTTGTTTCGATGCTTTCCGTCAATTTGTAGCTGTTATTATTGGTACACTTACACCAGATATTGCCCTAAACTGTTTCAAAAGAGGTAAAGTGTCTAAATTTGCCGTTTGGGGATAATATGACGAAAACATGTGAATATTATGAGAGAGAGGAATGGTTGTGCGGGAGAAAATGCACTATGAGTGAGAAAACTACTTGTGAATGAATGAATGTGGTTTAGTCAAAAATGTTTAAATATAATATAAAATGATGTGAGTGCATTTCAAGGAACAACTTCTCATTATCAAACGAGACGTTCTCAATTTTTTACTAGAAAAACGTAAATACCAGTAGAAATATAGCCAGAGTAGTGCCAGTGGTCAAGAAGGATGACAAACCAAATCTTCAAACAACCGCCCTATTTCTTTTTTAAGCTGTGAAGGAAGGTTTTAATAATGAAACCTCTTTATCCCCATTGTGTCTCACAACTTTGATGTGTTTTGTGTAACCAGACCCTTAGATCGCAATGGAAGAGGGAGGTTTGGCGCCATAAAACTTGGTTCAACCCACCATTTCTTTTGAAATGTCTGTACCAAGTCAGGACTGTTGCGCTCTTCAATTTCTCTGGTATGTCTTGGCCTTTTCTTCTTTGGTATATGAGATTGAGCATCCCAGTTTGGTAATTTTCTTATTTCCTTTATTTTACATACACATATTATAATATAACCATATTATAAATAACTCTCTGTTCTATCCATACCAATCGGGATTTCTCCAGCGTCACTCTGCTATATTTCAGATAACAAACTATCAAATATTTTAATTTTCTGTGACTTTTCTAAGGCATTTATAGAGTAAGGCATCGGGGTTAAATAGCAAAACTAAAATCATATGGAATATATGGTCCTGAGTTTCACTGGATAAAATATTATATAACAAATAGGGAACAGTTTGTTGCCCTAAATCAGACTTCTTTTTCCTTTGGTACAGTAACAGCAGGTTCCACCCTTGGTCCTTTATTATTTCTATTATATATCAATGATATAATTGACAATTTGGGGATAATCGCACGACTGTTCGCAGACGACACCTCCCCCCAATTTGCTGGAAATAATGAAAACATGATAAATGATATTTTGAAGATATTACACGACTGGTCGTAAGATTGGCTTGTTGGCATTAATCATAAGAAAACAAAAGCATTTATTATTTCAATAGTGCTTTAATATGTTGAAACAAACATTCTAATGATGAGGTGGTAGAAATTGTAGACCGTCACGAACATTTAAGTGAAACATGTATGTGATGAAAATTGGACAAATCATATATTTCATGTATTTTGTTAAATTTTCCTTGAATTAAGCAGCTTAATGCTCTAAGAAAATAAAAATATGTTCTTTGACGTATAGATTGTATCGACTATTTATTTGACATTTATTCGAAATTTGCTTGAATATACGAGTGAGATCTCCGATGGTTGCCTTGAACTTGAAATTGACAAACTGGAAAAAGTCCAACTTTAAGCTGCCAAAATTGTAACTGATCTGACTAAATTTGCTAGAAAAAGAGCTCTTCACTTTGAAACTGGTTGGGATACTTTGACTTACAGGCGTAAAATTAAAAGAACAATGTTGACTTTTTATAGAATACACAATTGAATTTGCCCTAAATATCTGTGACTGTTTTTGCCACCTTTGGTCCCGAATGTTACTTGATAAAATCTACAAAACAAAGAAGATTATGTTCCTGTTCATTCTATACTAAATGTTTATGCGAAATGATTTCTTCCGTCTACAGTATCCCTATGTAACAATCTCTTTTAGGAATACCCCAATACCGGTATTCGAAAGTTTCAAATTAAACTTTAAAAAACCTCTTCTTAATATAAGCCATAAAATATTTACTTCAGCGGAGGGCCAAGAAAGTTAGATATTATCCATTGTAGAATACGCCACAGATGCAGCTCTTTGAATTATGATTTAAATATAGAATACACGTAATTGAAAACTCCATGTGCATTTGTTGGGCTGCATATGAAGAGGCATATCATTTTTCCCCAAAGTGTCCTTTATATGAAATTCAAAGATATTCAGTTTTGGATGTACAAGGTTTAATGAGATTACTGCACACGACCTGTAACATGACCTCTGACTTTGACATTTTTGGATGCAAGAAAAGTCACCTAGAATGATTGATATCGAATATATTCTTTTACAAAATGAAAATGAAAATGCAACAGTTGAGGTAAATTATGTCGTATGTGCGTATATATAGGCCGAATAGATTTCCAACAGGTCAATAAAGTCTATACCACGAAAAATGTCCTGCTTTTTATGTAACATGCATGTCGTTGTCATATTTTTGTATTGTACATTCATGGAAAGGACAATTTAATATAATGTCCAACCCATTTGCTATATTTGCAATGAAATATTATTAAACTTAACTCAAGAAACAAAAGAAAAGACAAGCTAGTGTATAATGATGATGGAGGAACCAGTGTTTCTTCATGAAAACGTCTTGCAGAACGTCCAACCATAGCCATTACCCGGGATGAATCTTGCGTTTTTTCAATTTGAAAATAAAAAAAAATGTCAAAAGCCTAATTATTGCTTATTTGCATTTAATTTGTATTGTTGTTGCTGCTGTTTATATATATATTTGGTTTTCGGTGTTTGTTTGATTCTGTTTCTATTGTTTGTTTATATTTTTATTTGATACATCTTTTTAGGACTATACGAAAAAATAAACTCCACATTGTAGTACCATTCATTCATTCACAAGTATTTTTCTCACTCATAGCGCATTTTCTCCCGCATTGCCATTCCTCTCTCTCATAATATTCACAATTTTTCGTCATTTTATCCCCAAACGGCAAATTTAGACACTTTAATTCTTTTGAAACAGTTTAAGGCAACATCTGGTGTTAGTTCACAAATAATAACAACTTCAAATTGACGGAAAGCATCGGAACAAGACTCGTGAAACAGTTTTTGTCCAAAATTTTCCACTCCTTTAGTCACGGGAAAATGAAATTAGAACGGATAGTGCTACCACTGACATTCCGATGACTTAAAGTTATTGTAAAAATCATTTTTACACTGCATGACATTCCCCTTTTATCGATATACACTACAACTATGTAATAAAACATTCCAAATGTGACACATGTACAATTTGAAGTGGACGTATTTCCTCTTCTCTCTCATAACCGGAAGTTTTTCTCACGGAATTCCTTTCATAAGAAAATATTATGAGTGAGGAGATGACCAGCCGTGTCAACGGGAAACTGGAAAGTTATACCTGAATTTTATCTAAATCAACTAGCCCATAAATTCTCAATTTTCTAAATGAACTTAGGTTCACACAAGAATTTAGATAAAAAGATATTTGAGAAGTTGCCTGTGTTCTACCAAGAAATTATAAAAGCTTGGATTAAAGCTAATGGAGGTGAAACATAAAGCCAAAACAGCTTTTTGGAGATCCGTTAACAAGTTATATGGGAAAATCAATTTATAAAATTTAATGGACAATGCTTATTCTTTTTAAAAACTGGATCAAAAGTAAATTCATGTACATGAATGATATCCTAAATGAACATGATCAAATTTCCGAGGATACCATATTATCTTAACTAATGCAAAAACAAGATTGGATAAGAGAAATTGAAACACTGAAGAAATTAATTCCTAAAGCATTGTTAAAAACTCTTAAGTCAGAATCTTCTACTAAAACCAAAGTAAATATTCAAAAGATCCCACCATTGAAAATTCTGTTTAAACATCAAATTAACAGAACAATCAAAGTAAAGGAAATTTATAATCTGCTCATTGGGTATAAAAACTACACTGAAAAAAACATAAGGTTTCTTCAAATGGAATACAATTTTCAACAGCTCAATAGATTTCTCATTGACGTTGAAATTTATATTTTCATGTCTGCCAGACAACCGCCATAAAATGTTTAAATGTTTAAATGTTTAAACTCTAACACTTTATACTACCTAATAATGACCTACTATGTCAATGGAAAGTTAAGAATGACCATATCTGCAATAGATGCAAAATCAAAGAAGACTACGAACACTTCTGCTTAAAATGTCAATATGTACAAGAGTTTATAACAGCCATACTTGAATTATTGTACAAAATTACAATACCAAAACGCGGGTATAAACGGTTAATTTGGATATGCTATATATCGATATTTCAAGGAGTAACCTCTCATCAGTAGCATTTGAACCAAAACATTGGAAGATCAAATTCCAAAACAGTTGAAAACGAAAAGTACTCAAAACCAAAACGTTCGAACAAGGAAGCCAAATCCAGCACCGAGGATATCGACCATGTGCATTACAAGGAAAGAAACCTGGTGTTTTCATCAATTTTGAATTTAACAATCGGAAATTTCAGCGACAATATATTAGAAATTTTATGGTAATTCGTGTCAGACAAGTTTGACTACCAGGCTTGTGATTACCCTCGGGGACCTCTGGTCCACCAGCAGCGGTTATCGCCCAGTGGTTTCAAAATTACAAATACCAAAACGCGGGTATAAACGGTTTATACAACCTAGGTTTTGCAAAACATGTTTTAAGTATGAAAAGTCTAGTAACAGGGTATAAAATGAGGGCAGTTCTTACAAGGAAATCAATATTTTGTAAACATTAATTTTCTTTAGCATTTATAAATCTTACTATGTGACAAATGAAAGAAATAAACCTGTAAATATCCAAAAAATATTTCAAAAGGAAATTTTATGGTACAATGTTTATTCACATTCAAACAATAGTGTGTGTGTTAAAGCAGCAGAGTTGCTCCAAAATATGGGAAACATTTGAGTCCTTTTTTTATTCCCCTTTTCAAAGAAATTTATATTTCACTGTAAATATATTTTGTTCAATGTAATGTAAACACTTCAACTGGAACTTATATATTTATTTGTGAGGGGTTTTACCTGTTCAAATTCAGATATTTGACAATAATTTCATGGAAAATATAGAGCTAAATCCTCATTTACAGACAAACATATTGGATAATTGCCGTATCCACATGGCCAATCTTTTACTTTTACTTTCAGTTTAACCGGAAATAGCACGTGTCCTATCTAATAATAGTTAAATTAAAACACATCGTTTTTGGAGCACCACTGAACGTTATTGTTATATGTAGCCTCAGTGTTCTCCTTTTTTCAAAAAGGTAAGGTGGGTGTTTTGAAAAACCACTTATCAACCGGGTTTTTTTTTCTACTGCGTAGCCATTATCAACCAGGTATTTTTCAGAGGCCAATCTAGAGGGAAGTTCAGGGGGTCTGGGATCCTTTTTTTTGTTGCAAAATTTATGATTTCATGCAAACTGTTGGCAAAGTTTGTCAAATAAGATTTGGACCCCCCTGAGGACCTTTTTTAACCCAAAATTCTGGTTGTGCCCTTTACAACTCAAATGTAAACAACCACACTTGATCCTTCGTTAGCATTGCAGTAGTTCTGTCAGCAAATATTCAAATTTTATTGTATGTTTTATGTTCTTGCTTTGGATTTAACTGTTTCTTAGTTGAAGGTAAATATCAATATTCTTTTTCTTTCAATAAAACTTTTTAATAAACCACATGAATGCATGTCGTTCTTGACACGTGCCAACCATTTTTATTTACATTTTCTCCATTTTTGATTGGATGATAAGAAATTTACATATAATACATTATTCTTAGCGCCTCCTGTTTTACTTTGTCGGCAATTTTCTTTTATGTTTGCTGATCACCTATCGATCTATGGTTTTAATTGGCTAGGGTTATAAAAGTGTCACTCAATGTCTTCATTTAATTAGTAATAAAAGACCTAATTAAACATGGATTTCTTTGATAATTGCCGATCACCTTACCAAAAGGAAAGGTGGTCGGCTCTGGAAAAAAGGTGGGCGGCACACCCGGCTTAAATGGCGAATGGAGAACACTACTAGGAAAACATGTGTTGTATAAAGCTATGCATTATTTACTGAACACTAACATAATAATATAATATTTATTGAAAAATTCCTTAAATGTTCAGTAATTAATATAAAGGGAGTACTAAGCAGAAGCTGTACGCTTCGTACTAGTTGTTATCAGCTGGCAATAATAAAGTGATATGATTATAAAAAAAATATATTATATTAAACAATTTTTTATAATTTTAATTTTCCTTTCAGGCTTGTTATAATATGTTCATTAAGAAACTATCGCAAAAGATCTGAAATGTTAAATGCATGAGAAAAATTAGAAGTTCTTACAGCACAAAACATCTGCCAGACAAAAGAAAAGTTTACAGATTATTTTTGCATTCAGAGTTCATGTTAGGATCAACGATAAAGTATTTTGTTGCTCTTAATAGCAATATTTTGTAAATTTACAAATGACACAAGAGTTTTAAACTAAAAACAAAGGATTTACAATTTGTACAAGTACATTTTGTATATGTATGAATAGTAAATACTACTCTTTGCACTTTATTTATCCCTTTCTTACAACACATACAGTGAAGGCTATAAACATGATAAAGTAGCAAAAGTAAATTAAAACTAGGTATGATTGTGTTTGGAGGCATACACGAATGTCTTCCAATTAAACTCCCATTGCCACTATTTCTTCAGCATGTAAAAAAACCCTTAAATATCAATTTTATGTAAATCGGAACACTTTGAAATTTTGGCATTCAAAATGGCCGCCATTGTCAAATTTTAATATTAGTTATAGAATATTTCTCGCAATATCATTATTCGTCAATCCATCAATTTTTATGTAAATCGGAGCACTTTGAAATTTTGGCGGCCATCTTGGATTCAAAACGGCTGCCATTGTCAAATTTTCATTTAATATATAGAATATTTCTATACATTATTTTTGAAAATTTTAAAAGTCGTATGCAAAACTTCAGGTCACCCTCAATATATTCTTACAGTTTCATATTGATTGGGCATTGCATCTCTTAGAAAACGAGTGGACAAAGTAGCACGGAAAGAAAAAAAAGAAGGAAGAAAAAAAAGAACTAGGTATAATTGTGTTGGGATGCCAACACAGAAGTCGCCCAAAATTGCCATTGATAGTATTGCATTCAATTCAGTTTAACAAATTAATCAAATTTGGTTGACATCGGACACAGTTCAATTTTTAACTTGGCGGGAGTGTAGTAAAATGGCCGGAATTTCGAAACCGGAAGTTGTATCAAAATTCTGATTATTCCATTTACCCAGATAACCCATTTTCATGACAATCAGACAAACTTGATTTTTTTTGTCTTTATTAAGTAACGGGCCGCCATTTTGAAACGGCGGCCAATTTGAAAATTCTGAAAACTTCCTGCAAAACTTCAAATGAAGTTTAACCACTGTGTAAAGTTTCATTATCTTTGGTTAAAGCATATCTGACAAGTTAGCTGGACAAAATTACCAGTTTTTCATAGGGGGTGGGGGTATAAAAATGGCCGCCATTTAAAAACGGTTAATCCCATCTTAAATCCGATTTCATATTTGAACTCAAGATACACCATAAACCCGTAGAACTAATTTTCAAAATGTTCCGATAAGTATTAGTCGATGTTGCTATTTTTAGAACGGCGGCCATTTTGAATTTTTAAACATTACGTTGCATAACTCCTTTTGGTGTTCTACTACCCTGCCAAATTTCATAGACCTCCTACAAAGCACTTACGAGCAATTCTTTCGGAAAAGTTCATGGATAAGAGGAATAATAATAATAAAAAAATAATAATAAGAATAATAAGAAACGGGGCAAAAACAATAAGTCGCCAAAACTTTGTTTTAAAACTTAAAAATTACGTTTCCCGAAACGCGGGATGTCCCCTCCCGTTCTCATTAAATGTCTGTCCTCTTCAACAGAATTCAGACAATGCGCCGTGAGTTGCCATCACCCATATACCCTGTATACCAAGTTTCGTTAAAATAGGACAATGTTTATATCTTTCTTGATTTTTGGCGGCCATCTTGAAAAAGGCGGCCATTATGAATATTTTAACAATGCGCCGTGAGTCGCCATCACCAATATACCCTGTACACCAAGTTTCGTTGAAATCGGACAATGTTTACATTTTTCGCCATTTTCGGCAGCCATCTTGAAAATGGCGCCCAATAAGGAAATTCTGACAATGCGCCGTGAGGCGCCATCACCCATATACCCTGTATACCAAGTTTTGTTGAAATCGGACAATGTTTACATTTTTCTGCGTTTTTCGGCCATTTTTCAAAATGGCTTCCACTCGCGAAATTTTTTTTAGCCAAAAAATTTTCAATCATGTTCCTAAACATGTATACTAAGTTTCGTTGAATATCATTAAGTGGTTTTCGAGAAAATAGAGGTAATAGTTTTTCGGTTTTTGGCGGCCATCTTGGAAATGGCGGCCATTTAGAAATTTTAGACGCAAAAACATTCAGTAGAACCTTGAGACCTATCACCCCTCCAAGTTTCAGATCGATCGGTCCACCCATTTCCGGGAACATCTCCGGACAAGTTCGTGTATCAGGTTGACGGAAGAAAAAGAAAAAAAAAATAATAACTAGATGTGATTGTGTCGGGATGCCAACACAGAAGTCACCTCCCGTTTGAACTGCATGTATTTGGAAGGGACGTATTGAACTTCATCACCATATGAAATTGTGTTGAAATCTGTCAAATAGTTCCCGAGATCCCCCCTTTTTCAATTGTCGATGGCAGCCATTTTGAAAATGGCGGCCATCTTGATTTTTTTAATTGGCCATTCAACTTCCTTTACTCCCGTCTACCTGAAAACCAAATTTCGTTGCAATCCATCAAGTAGTTTTAGAAATATCCCATTTTACAATTTTCAATGGCGGCCATTTTCAAAATGGCGGCCATCTTGATTTTTTTCGATGTGGCCATTCAACTTTACTTACTCCCATCCACCTAAATACCAAATTTCGTAGCAATCCGTTAAGTAGTTTTAGAAATATCCCATTTTACAATTTTCGATGTCGGCATTTTGAAAATGACCATTTTGAAAATGGCCGACGCGCGAAATTTTTTCTTGTTAAAAAAAACATCAACATATGATGGTCTAATAATATACCAAATTTCATGCAAATCCATCAAGGTTTAGATAGAAAAATTTAGCGGACAAAATTTCGGTCAATTTTTGACGGCGGCCATTTTGAAAACAGCAGCCATCTTGAATTTTTCGTATCCACCATTCAACTTCCCTTATTTGCCTCTACCTTCATACCAAATGTCGTCAAAATCCATCCAGTGGTTTCTGAGATAATTTTTTGGTACCCTAATTTGAGGGCGGTCATTTTGATGGCGGCCATTTTAAAAATTTTAAAACCATGAAGCCCACCTACATATGCGACCCTATATATATTCCAAGTTTCATGAGAATCGTTTCAGACACTTTTCCGTAATCTTGCGAACAAAGCTGCGTCAGAGAAAAAAAAATAATAAAAAGAAACGGTGCAAAAAACAATAAGTCTCCGACACTTTGTGGTCGGTGACTTAATAAGAAGAAAAATAAGAAACGGAGTAAAAACAATATGTCCCCGACGACAGTTCGTGGTCGGGGGACATAATAAGAAACCGTACAAAAGTAATATGTCTCCCAAAACTTTGTTTGGGAGACATAACTATCATCTTGTACAGGCCAATTCAATTCAATAATAAAGTACATGTATGTGTTGTCGGCATTGTATAATACATATATAAGAACTAAGGAGTATCAGTATGGCAATTGAATATTGTAAATCATCAACATACATTGTAACTTACATGTGAAATACAAAAATATCTAGAATGTGTATAGCAATGTAAACTTAAGTTCAAAGATAATTACATGAGGATTGTGTAGCCAAACGAACTCGAATTTATTTTATTTGTAACCATTTTACTTGATAATAATACAGTGTTTGAATGTAATAAAGCGTTCTATCTAATTTATTTATCTATTTATAGTGCTTGTGATTTTTTAACAAAATATGTCATTCATCATGGAATATAGATTTTTCTTTTTCTTTCATTTTACATTTGTAGCCATTTTATATGATTATTGTACTAAATAAGAATAACAAAATCCTTTGTATTAAATTTCGGTATTTTCATTTATGTGTAACTGTTACTAAGAAGAATTTGCTACTTCAACAAAAAAAAATAAATAAAAAAACAAAAACAAATGTGGTTGTTTTAAGTCTTTTGAAAGAGATGTTAATTAGATGTGGAAAAAGTGTATGCGACAAAAATTACATTCTACAGCAACAACTGGCAATTTTAAAAATCCACAATGGAAGACATTTTTGAATTACTAGTAGTTACTTTATCATAACCCCATCAAGCTTTATAAAGACCCTGTCTTTAAGCAGAGTTATAACATCATTACTGAAATATAAAAGAATGTTTTTAAAAACCTTTTTCCTAAAGTGTAGCTCTTTGGAGTTATTGTTTCCAGTTTATTAGATTATTCTTATTATAAAGAACTTTTAATTTCAAAAATATTCAGGCTCGTACTCCCTTTAATAAGTAACTGCATTACAAATAATTACTGAAAATAAGTAAATCTTTTACTAAGTAAAAAAGTAATTGAATTACTAGGCAATTACTAAGTGATATAATTAATTAGTGATACATTTACTTATTATTACTGAAAGGCATTGCTATTACTTGTTTTTTTGACAACTTTAATTACTAGTACTATTACTAGAATTAAGCAATTATTAACTTAATTTAAGTATTATCTTTTTAGAATGCAGTTGGTTTTTTTAATAACTTTGCATCTAAATTTATACTCAACTGCTTCTCGACGGTATGGGTTTTCTGTTTTTCGTGCCCTTATTATATTAAAATATATTTTTTAAAATGTGTTCCAAATTTTAATACATATTTTTATACACAATATTATGGTAGTGGCGGGAACATGATATAAAATAAGTGAATGTGTATTTGGTTTTATAAATGCACATATTTGGCCTACATCGAAACTGCCTACCGTTGCAAATTAGGACGATTAAGTGGTCCATTCTCACAAAAAGGTGTGACGAGCCTGTTAAAAAATTATCAGACTAAACAGGAACGAGGGATATGAAAGGCCTACAGTTTTACATTGGATATCTGAAGACAGTCACAAAATCATATCTGTGCATGATTTTAAACAAAGCAAAGGGTAATAGGAGAAAATAGAAGACAATAGTATATTTCTAACTTCTTGACTACTACTACCATTTTCTCTTAAATACTATTAATTATTAATAAACAGGTCATAAAATGAACAGTTCTTATTTCTTTAAATATTTAAACTGCTTTCTCGTCGTATTCTATCAAATTAAATGTCGGCGTAACTTCGTTAAACGTATAAATTCTTCATGTCCCAATATCCACTTTATTACATGTGGTCCGAATCACTTCCCGCTGTTCAATATCTCTTATCGTTTTTTGTCGTTTTTTTTAAGAAATAAGGGGTCAAAGCGGCCAAAAATATATAGTCAATTAAATATCTAATACAGCAAATTATAATATTCTTATTTCGACCAAAATTAACTTGTGTTACTTTTAACTCACACACTCCTTGTTAATAATCGATTGAGACGAATATATTACAATTTATGATTATGAATACCAAAACGTGGGTATAAACGGTAAACTTGGATGCTATATATCGATATTTCAAGGAGTATATCTAACCAGTAGCATTTTAATCAAAACATTGGAAGGTCAAATTGCAAAACTGTTGAAAACGAAAAGTACTCAAAACCAAAACGCGCGAACCAGAAAGTCAATTCCAGCACCGAGTATTTAGACCATTACAAGGAAAAAACCTGGTATTTTAACCAATTTTGAATTTAAAAATCGGAAATTTCAGCCATAAAATTATTAGAAATTTTATGGTTAATCATGTCAGACAAGTCTGACGACCTGGCTTGTGATTGCATTCGAGGACCTCTGGTTAACCAGCAGTTACCGCCCAGTTGTTTCAAGATTACAAATACCAAAACGCAGGTATAAACGGTTAATTTGGATATGCTATATATCGATATTTCAAGGAGTAACCTCGCATCAGTAGCATTTAAATCAAAACATTGGAAGGTCAAATTCAAAAACTGTTGAAAACGAAAAGTACTCAAAACCAAAACGTTCGAACAAGGAAGCCAAATTTAGCACCAAGGATATCGATCATGTGCATTAACAAGGAGAGAAACCTTTTAGATTATAATTTTAATCATAACAGCTAGTCTTCATAGGCCCGTTAATCATTCATGTTGAATTTAAGATCCATTTTAGGGCCTTTGTGGCTTCCATTATGTTTATCTTTTGGCAGCTAAACCATAGACACATAGACCCGTATATTAAACAAAATACAAACCTATGGCTATACCATGTTTTTTTCATAGTTCTTACCTGTTCCGTAAGGAGCAGTCAAGTATACGCAAGTAAAGTATGAATTGGTTAAAAAAGAACTAACAGATAAGTCGGGGCTCTTGATACACAAATGACAACAAAGTTCCAGACAATAAATTTTGCTACGCCTGACGCGCGTTTCGTCTATTCAAGACTCATCAGAGGCGCTCTACCAAAAATATTGAAAATGCCAAACACTGTATAAATATGAAGAGCATAGAACAGTATAACAAAAATACCAAACTGGGCAACCAAATTATTACTAAGATAATCAACCTATGTCTGGGGTAGGAAAAACCTTAGGGTTTAGACAATTTTGAAATTTAGACGGATAATTTAAAGCTTTGATGTATTCTCCAACTCAAAAAGTGTTGGTGCCGGAGCGGGCTAACCTCGGGGAATTTACACTCCACCAGCAGTGCTAACCTTCACGTGTGTTCGAAATACAAATGACAACAAAGTTCCAGACAATAAATTTTGCTACGCCTGACGCGCGTTTCGTCTATTCAAGACTCATCAGAGGCGCTCTACCAAAAATATTGAAAATGCCAAACACTGTATAAATATGAAGAGCATAGAACAGTATAACAAAAATACCAAACTGGGCAACCAAATTATTACTAAGATAATCAACCTATGTCTGGGGTAGGAAGAACCTTAGGGTTTAGACAATTTTGAAATTTAGACGGATAATTTAAAGCTTTGATGTATTCTCCAACTCAAAAAGTGTTGGTGCCGGAGCGGGCTAACCTCGGGGAATTTACACTCCACCAGCAGTGCTAACCTTCACGTGTGTTCGAAATACAAATGACAACAAAGTTCCAGACAATAAATTTTGCTACGCCTGACGCGCGTTTCGTCTATTCAAGACTCATCAGAGGCGCTCTACCAAAAATATTGAAAATGCCAAACACTGTATAAATATGAAGAGCATAGAACAGTATAACAAAAATACCAAACTGGGCAACCAAATTATTACTAAGATAATCAACCTATGTCTGGGGTAGGAAGAACCTTAGGGTTTAGACAATTTTGAAATTTAGACGGATAATTTAAAGCTTTGATGTATTCTCCAACTCAAAAAGTGTTGGTGCCGGAGCGGGCTAACCTCGGGGAATTTACACTCCACCAGCAGTGCTAACCTTCACGTGTGTTCGAAATACAAATGACAACAAAGTTCCAGACAATAAATTTTGCTACGCCTGACGCGCGTTTCGTCTATTCAAGACTCATCAGAGGCGCTCTACCAAAAATATTGAAAATGCCAAACACTGTATAAATATGAAGAGCATAGAACAGTATAACAAAAATACCAAACTGGGCAACCAAATTATTACTAAGATAATCAACCTATGTCTGGGGTAGGAAGAACCTTAGGGTTTAGACAATTTTGAAATTTAGACGGATAATTTAAAGCTTTGATGTATTCTCCAACTCAAAAAGTGTTGGTGCCGGAGCGGGCTAACCTCGGGGAATTTACACTCCACCAGCAGTGCTAACCTTCACGTGTGTTCGAAATACAAATGACAACAAAGTTCCAGACAATAAATTTTGCTACGCCTGACGCGCGTTTCGTCTATTCAAGACTCATCAGAGGCGCTCTACCAAAAATATTGAAAATGCCAAACACTGTATAAATATGAAGAGCATAGAACAATATAACAAAAATACCAAACTGGGCAACCAAATTATTACTAAGATAATCAACCTATGTCTGGGGTAGGAAGAACCTTAGGGTTTAGACAATTTTGAAATTTAGACGGATAATTTAAAGCTTTGATGTATTCTCCAACTCAAAAAGTGTTGGTGCCGGAGCGGGCTAACCTCGGGGAATTTACACTCCACCAGCAGTGCTAACCTTCACGTGTGTTCGAAATACAAATGACAACAAAGTTCCAGACAATAAATTTTGCTACGCCTGACGCGCGTTTCGTCTATTCAAGACTCATCAGAGGCGCTCTACCAAAAATATTGAAAATGCCAAACACTGTATAAATATGAAGAGCATAGAACAGTATAACAAAAATACCAAACTGGGCAACCAAATTATTACTAAGATAATCAACCTATGTCTGGGGTAGGAAGAACCTTAGGGTTTAGACAATTTTGAAATTTAGACGGATAATTTAAAGCTTTGATGTATTCTCCAACTCAAAAAGTGTTGGTGCCGGAGCGGGCTAACCTCGGGGAATTTACACTCCACCAGCAGTGCTAACCTTCACGTGTGTTCGAAATACAAATGACAACAAAGTTCCAGACAATAAATTTTGCTACGCCTGACGCGCGTTTCGTCTATTCAAGACTCATCAGAAGCGCTCTACCAAAAATATTGAAAATGCCAAACACTGTATAAATATGAAGAGCATAGAACAGTATAACAAAAATACCAAACTGGGCAACCAAATTATTACTAAGATAATCAACCTATGTCTGGGGTAGGAAGAACCTTAGGGTTTAGACAATTTTGAAATTTAGACGGATAATTTAAAGCTTTGATGTATTCTCCAACTCAAAAAGTGTTGGTGCCGGAGCGGGCTAACCTCGGGGAATTTACACTCCACCAGCAGTGCTAACCTTCACGTGTGTTCGAAATACAAATGACAACAAAGTTCCAGACAATAAATTTTGCTACGCCTGACGCGCGTTTCGTCTATTCAAGACTCATCAGAGGCGCTCTACCAAAAATATTGAAAATGCCAAACACTGTATAAATATGAAGAGCATAGAACAGTATAACAAAAATACCAAACTGGGCAACCAAATTATTACTAAGATAATCAACCTATGTCTGGGGTAGGAAGAACCTTAGGGTTTAGACAATTTTGAAATTTAGACGGATAATTTAAAGCTTTGATGTATTCTCCAACTCAAAAAGTGTTGGTGCCGGAGCGGGCTAACCTCGGGGAATTTACACTCCACCAGCAGTGCTAACCTTCACGTGTGTTCGAAATACAAATGACAACAAAGTTCCAGACAATAAATTTTGCTACGCCTGACGCGCGTTTCGTCTATTCAAGACTCATCAGAGGCGCTCTACCAAAAATATTGAAAATGCCAAACACTGTATAAATATGAAGAGCATAGAACAGTATAACAAAAATACCAAACTGGGCAACCAAATTATTACTAAGATAATCAACCTATGTCTGGGGTAGGAAGAACCTTAGGGTTTAGACAATTTTGAAATTTAGACGGATAATTTAAAGCTTTGATGTATTCTCCAACTCAAAAAGTGTTGGTGCCGGAGCGGGCTAACCTCGGGGAATTTACACTCCACCAGCAGTGCTAACCTTCACGTGTGTTCGAAATACAAATGACAACAAAGTTCCAGACAATAAATTTTGCTACGCCTGACGCGCGTTTCGTCTATTCAAGACTCATCAGAGGCGCTCTACCAAAAATATTAAAAATGCCAAACACTGTATAAATATGAAGAGCATAGAACAGTATAACAAAAATACCAAACTGGGCAACCAAATTATTACTAAGATAATCAACCTATGTCTGGGGTAGGAAGAACCTTAGGGTTTAGACAATTTTGAAATTTAGACGGATAATTTAAAGCTTTGATGTATTCTCCAACTCAAAAAGTGTTGGTGCCGGAGCGGGCTAACCTCGGGGAATTTACACTCCACCAGCAGTGCTAACCTTCACGTGTGTTCGAAATACAAATGACAACAAAGTTCCAGACAATAAATTTTGCTACGCCTGACGCGCGTTTCGTCTATTCAAGACTCATCAGAGGCGCTCTACCAAAAATATTGAAAATGCCAAACACTGTATAAATATGAAGAGCATAGAACAGTATAACAAAAATACCAAACTGGGCAACCAAATTATTACTAAGATAATCAACCTATGTCTGGGGTAGGAAGAACCTTAGGGTTTAGACAATTTTGAAATTTAGACGGATAATTTAAAGCTTTGATGTATTCTCCAACTCAAAAAGTGTTGGTGCCGGAGCGGGCTAACCTCGGGGAATTTACACTCCACCAGCAGTGCTAACCTTCACGTGTGTTCGAAATACAAATGACAACAAAGTTCCAGACAATAAATTTTGCTACGCCTGACGCGCGTTTCGTCTATTCAAGACTCATCAGAGGCGCTCTACCAAAAATATTGAAAATGCCAAACACTGTATAAATATGAAGAGCATAGAACAATATAACAAAAATACCAAACTGGGCAACCAAATTATTACTAAGATAATCAACCTATGTCTGGGGTAGGAAGAACCTTAGGGTTTAGACAATTTTGAAATTTAGACGGATAATTTAAAGCTTTGATGTATTCTCCAACTCAAAAAGTGTTGGTGCCGGAGCGGGCTAACCTCGGGGAATTTACACTCCACCAGCAGTGCTAACCTTCACGTGTGTTCGAAATACAAATGACAACAAAGTTCCAGACAATAAATTTTGCTACGCCTGACGCGCGTTTCGTCTATTCAAGACTCATCAGAGGCGCTCTACCAAAAATATTGAAAATGCCAAACACTGTATAAATATGAAGAGCATAGAACAGTATAACAAAAATACCAAACTGGGCAACCAAATTATTACTAAGATAATCAACCTATGTCTGGGGTAGGAAGAACCTTAGGGTTTAGACAATTTTGAAATTTAGACGGATAATTTAAAGCTTTGATGTATTCTCCAACTCAAAAAGTGTTGGTGCCGGAGCGGGCTAACCTCGGGGAATTTACACTCCACCAGCAGTGCTAACCTTCACGTGTGTTCGAAATACAAATGACAACAAAGTTCCAGACAATAAATTTTGCTACGCCTGACGCGCGTTTCGTCTATTCAAGACTCATCAGAAGCGCTCTACCAAAAATATTGAAAATGCCAAACACTGTATAAATATGAAGAGCATAGAACAGTATAACAAAAATACCAAACTGGGCAACCAAATTATTACTAAGATAATCAACCTATGTCTGGGGTAGGAAGAACCTTAGGGTTTAGACAATTTTGAAATTTAGACGGATAATTTAAAGCTTTGATGTATTCTCCAACTCAAAAAGTGTTGGTGCCGGAGCGGGCTAACCTCGGGGAATTTACACTCCACCAGCAGTGCTAACCTTCACGTGTGTTCGAAATACAAATGACAACAAAGTTCCAGACAATAAATTTTGCTACGCCTGACGCGCGTTTCGTCTATTCAAGACTCATTAGAGGCGCTCTACCAAAAATATTGAAAATGCCAAACACTGTATAAATATGAAGAGCATAGAACAGTATAACAAAAATACCAAACTGGGCAACCAAATTATTACTAAGATAATCAACCTATGTCTGGGGTAGGAAGAACCTTAGGGTTTAGACAATTTTGAAATTTAGACGGATAATTTAAAGCTTTGATGTATTCTCCAACTCAAAAAATGTTGGTGCCGGAGCGGGCTAACCTCGGGGAATTTACACTCCACCAGCAGTGCTAACCTTCACGTGTGTTCGAAATACAAATGACAACAAAGTTCCAGACAATAAATTTTGCTACGCCTGACGCGCGTTTCGTCTATTCAAGACTCATCAGAGGCGCTCTACCAAAAATATTGAAAATGCCAAACACTGTATAAATATGAAGAGCATAGAACAATATAACAAAAATACCAAACTGGGCAACCAAATTATTACTAAGATAATCAACCTATGTCTGGGGTAGGAAGAACCTTAGGGTTTAGACAATTTTGAAATTTAGACGGATAATTTAAAGCTTTGATGTATTCTCCAACTCAAAAAGTGTTGGTGCCGGAGCGGGCTAACCTCGGGGAATTTACACTCCACCAGCAGTGCTAACCTTCACGTGTGTTCGAAATACAAATGACAACAAAGTTCCAGACAATAAATTTTGCTACGCCTGACGCGCGTTTCGTCTATTCAAGACTCATCAGAGGCGCTCTACCAAAAATATTGAAAATGCCAAACACTGTATAAATATGAAGAGCATAGAACAGTATAACAAAAATACCAAACTGGGCAACCAAATTATTACTAAGATAATCAACCTATGTCTGGGGTAGGAAGAACCTTAGGGTTTAGACAATTTTGAAATTTAGACGGATAATTTAAAGCTTTGATGTATTCTCCAACTCAAAAAGTGTTGGTGCCGGAGCGGGCTAACCTCGGGGAATTTACACTCCACCAGCAGTGCTAACCTTCACGTGTGTTCGAAATACAAATGACAACAAAGTTCCAGACAATAAATTTTGCTACGCCTGACGCGCGTTTCGTCTATTCAAGACTCATCAGAAGCGCTCTACCAAAAATATTGAAAATGCCAAACACTGTATAAATATGAAGAGCATAGAACAGTATAACAAAAATACCAAACTGGGCAACCAAATTATTACTAAGATAATCAACCTATGTCTGGGGTAGGAAGAACCTTAGGGTTTAGACAATTTTGAAATTTAGACGGATAATTTAAAGCTTTGATGTATTCTCCAACTCAAAAAGTGTTGGTGCCGGAGCGGGCTAACCTCGGGGAATTTACACTCCACCAGCAGTGCTAACCTTCACGTGTGTTCGAAATACAAATGACAACAAAGTTCCAGACAATAAATTTTGCTACGCCTGACGCGCGTTTCGTCTATTCAAGACTCATCAGAGGCGCTCTACCAAAAATATTGAAAATGCCAAACACTGTATAAATATGAAGAGCATAGAACAGTATAACAAAAATACCAAACTGGGCAACCAAATTATTACTAAGATAATCAACCTATGTCTGGGGTAGGAAGAACCTTAGGGTTTAGACAATTTTGAAATTTAGACGGATAATTTAAAGCTTTGATGTATTCTCCAACTCAAAAAGTGTTGGTGCCGGAGCGGGCTAACCTCGGGGAATTTACACTCCACCAGCAGTGCTAACCTTCACGTGTGTTCGAAATACAAATGACAACAAAGTTCCAGACAATAAATTTTGCTACGCCTGACGCGCGTTTCGTCTATTCAAGACTCATCAGAGGCGCTCTACCAAAAATATTGAAAATGCCAAACACTGTATAAATATGAAGAGCATAGAACAGTATAACAAAAATACCAAACTGGGCAACCAAATTATTACTAAGATAATCAACCTATGTCTGGGGTAGGAAGAACCTTAGGGTTTAGACAATTTTAAAATTTAGACGGATAATTTAAAGCTTTGATGTATTCTCCAACTCAAAAAGTGTTGGTGCCGGAGCGGGCTAACCTCGGGGAATTTACACTCCACCAGCAGTGCTAACCTTCACGTGTGTTCGAAATACAAATGACAACAAAGTTCCAGACAATAAATTTTGCTACGCCTGACGCGCGTTTCGTCTATTCAAGACTCATCAGAGGCGCTCTACCAAAAATATTGAAAATGCCAAACACTGTATAAATATGAAGAGCATAGAACAGTATAACAAAAATACCAAACTGGGCAACCAAATTATTACTAAGATAATCAACCTATGTCTGGGGTAGGAAGAACCTTAGGGTTTAGACAATTTTGAAATTTAGACGGATAATTTAAAGCTTTGATGTATTCTCCAACTCAAAAAGTGTTGGTGCCGGAGCGGGCTAACCTCGGGGAATTTACACTCCACCAGCAGTGCTAACCTTCACGTGTGTTCGAAATACAAATGACAACAAAGTTCCAGACAATAAATTTTGCTACGCCTGACGCGCGTTTCGTCTATTCAAGACTCATCAGAGGCGCTCTACCAAAAATATTGAAAATGCCAAACACTGTATAAATATGAAGAGCATAGAACAGTATAACAAAAATACCAAACTGGGCAACCAAATTATTACTAAGATAATCAACCTATGTCTGGGGTAGGAAGAACCTTAGGGTTTAGACAATTTTAAAATTTAGACGGATAATTTAAAGCTTTGATGTATTCTCCAACTCAAAAAGTGTTGGTGCCGGAGCGGGCTAACCTCGGGGAATTTACACTCCACCAGCAGTGCTAACCTTCACGTGTGTTCGAAATACAAATGACAACAAAGTTCCAGACAATAAATTTTGCTACGCCTGACGCGCGTTTCGTCTATTCAAGACTCATCAGAGGCGCTCTACCAAAAATATTGAAAATGCCAAACACTGTATAAATATGAAGAGCATAGAACAGTATAACAAAAATACCAAACTGGGCAACCAAATTATTACTAAGATAATCAACCTATGTCTGGGGTAGGAAGAACCTTAGGGTTTAGACAATTTTGAAATTTAGACGGATAATTTAAAGCTTTGATGTATTCTCCAACTCAAAAAGTGTTGGTGCCGGAGCGGGCTAACCTCGGGGAATTTACACTCCACCAGCAGTGCTAACCTTCACGTGTGTTCGAAATACAAATGACAACAAAGTTCCAGACAATAAATTTTGCTACGCCTGACGCGCGTTTCGTCTATTCAAGACTCATCAGAGGCGCTCTACCAAAAATATTGAAAATGCCAAACACTGTATAAATATGAAGAGCATAGAACAGTATAACAAAAATACCAAACTGGGCAACCAAATTATTACTAAGATAATCAACCTATGTCTGGGGTAGGAAGAACCTTAGGGTTTAGACAATTTTGAAATTTAGACGGATAATTTAAAGCTTTGATGTATTCTCCAACTCAAAAAGTGTTGGTGCCGGAGCGAACGATATCCTTTTAAGGTGGCGATGACAATTCCAACAATATAGTTTTCGTATGTAAAGCACATTACTACATCTGTCTGATGAAAGAGCCAGAGATTGATGGTAATACTGCTAGTGCTACATACACTTGGACTTCATTTGACAAATACGAGATCATAGCCAACCATAACTCTTTCATGTTCTCTTAAAATATTCATTTGAAGAAGGACATGAAAAGTTACCATATTTGTATCGGATACCTTTACTCCACAAGAATCCATACAAAAAAGGTATATACCTGGATTTTCATAATGTTCAACAACAGAGCTGTCTGTTCAACAAACCAAGATTTTGTCTGCTCTCAAAAAGGGCAACGAGCATACTGTGACACTATTTATAATCGTAGTGGAATCAACCACATGTGAATTTTGATGAACTCAAATGATTTGTTAGATAGTGTAAAATCTAGGTCATTTTCAGAGGTTCATTCTTTAAAAACTTTCGAGTTTTAAACTTTGTGCACCACTTTGCCTTAAAAACACTTCCCGAAGAACTGTTTTTTTTTCTAATTCTAGGAACTTTGTTGTTATAGGTTACAATTCTACATATTTTTCCAAAACATCTTATAAAGATTAAATATGTAACGCATTGAATCCAGTTTGCAGCATATTTGATTTGTTTTACATCAGTCGATTGATGCTTCTTAGCTAGCTGTCAGTAACTTCGAGTGTTCTCAAGAGAGTATCTCTACGTCCCGTAAGTAAATTGTTGTCCTTTTGTCTCAGATACTCTCTTGTTGAATTGAACTTCTATCGATTTGCTTTTACTGTGTGTTAGTTTGTGCTTTTTTATTTTTTATCAATAGGGGAAGGTTGGCGTCTAAAAACTAGTTTAACCCCGCCACATTTTTGATGTGTTTTATATTGAAATCTAAGACCTATTCACAATCTGTCCATCCATATATGACCTACCAATGTGTTTCGGGTACCTATTTGTCTAGCACATCTCGATATAGAAACAGCCAAAAGCGTACAGATCTGTACTGCTATATATTAAAAGCATCTATACACCTCGCAAAAATTTAAGCAACACCAACTTTTTTAAACCATAATCATTTTCTTGCTTGAAATATTCGCAATATTATACAAAATGATGGAAAATCAAAAAGGTAATCACTTCAATGTATTGACTCTAATTGTGTAATGGACTAAAGATGTTTAATCAGAAATGTTTGCAAGTCATCAAAATCAAACTTTTCGAAAATGGTGTAAAAACTAAGATAAAAAAGCGTTTAAAAAGTTTAATTTTCAATATCAATTGTAGACTTATAACAACTTATCAATGCATATAATGTTTGCAAACATGACAAATTGCAACTATACAAACAAAAATAATTGTTTCAAGCTCAAGTTGCATCCACTGTGGTCAACAAAGGGACCTAATCAGTTATGACCATAAAAAGTATGAAAAATGCTAAAAGGCAAAATTTTTGCAAACGTGTAAGATTTTTTGTCTAAAACAAATTCATTGTTTTTCCTAACCATAAAATACATGTTTGGACCTAGAAGATGTCACTAAAGCATTTGAATTCCTACCAGAACATATCCGTAAAAAAGGGGCGTTGGATACTTAAAATCTGTTATTGGCATAAAAATATGCAATTCTTATGTTTTTGTGGAAGGCAAAGAAGCAAAGGTGTACCAAAGGAGTAATCAGTATCATAAAACCGTAAAGACAGACAAAAACGGCAGACAAAAAATCATCACAACAAAACAAACCACATAACAACATAAAACACACACACATAACAACAAAACCGCATTCAGCAGCGCAAACTCAGGTCGAAACGAGAGTGAACTCAGGTGCTCCGGAAGAGTAAGCAGTTCCTGCTTGCTATAGCAAACCCGTCACGTTGCCATAGATCGGTTAAGTGTTGGTCAAATCCGGAAAAAATGACATTACAAAACTCTATGTCAAACCAACATCTGTGCTCATCTGAGAGATAGAAATCCCGTATTTGTATACAAGCACATGATGTCGTCCTTAAAAGCAAAGCTTTACCATTGGTGTAAGTGACCACATCCATATTGATAAAATGTCAAACTTAACTTCAACTTCCGGCAATAGAGGCAAACCCTAAAAAAGTCACAATAATGCCTTTAAACGAAAATATAAAAAAAAACCTGAAAAGTATCCATTAAATATTTGCAACTATGAGATTTTCATTTGTAATGAGTACCAAAATGTCACCTTTAAAATCAATAAATGTAAAAAAGCTAAATTAAGCATTTTGTACCATGCAAAAGCCATGAAAAAGTAAGCTTTCATTTCTTTACAATGTTTAGGTCTAAAACCGGACAAAAACAATCCAAAAATACTGGAGGTGATATGTTAACATTATTTTAACATCCTAATTGGTACAACAGAGCAAAAAACATATGGTTTTAATCATCAAAACTCTCAATTTACTCATCCCAAAAGTTGTAACTGAAACAGCACTTTTTGGATTGCTTGATTTGTTTGCCAATATTGAATATTCTACAAAAGCCGAAAATTGTACGATGATTGATTAGAATCAGAAAATGTTGTAAATGTGTGGAAGAAAATATAGGCCAAGTTTCAGGATATTGATTAGAGAATTATGGACGCTGAGTACAGGTGTTGCTTAACTTATGGCGAGGTGTATAAAATAGTTGCATTAAAATAGAGAATTACTGAGTTCTTAAGAATAATATGGCTAAAAATTCAGTAAAGAACTGAAAAAGAAAGAAAAGTTTATCAGAAAAGAAAAAAACTTATATCAAAGTCGAAAGAAATTAAATCGGCAAAAGTAGCCAAGAAAGTACAAGATGCAAAGAAATATGTCAGAAATATCTCGTCTCATCGTTTACATGATGACGAAATCATAATCTTATCAAAAGGTGTAAAATCTATACCCACACATAAGTCTTAAAAATGCAACATTGCACTAATGAGAGATTTTTTTAATTTTGAACGCAGGATGCTTTGTACATATTTATTTACTAAAGAAGATAACGAACAAATGCATCCATTTTATATAAAGACTGGATTTAATCCAGCCTATTCATGCAAAGCATTAGAAAACTACTTGTTCTCAACTAGATATGATATCAGTAAAATCAAACCTGAAAAACAGATTTGCAATATTTCAATGTCAGAATGGAATGCAGTAAAAAATCAAAGGTCAAAAATGACATCGTAAGTAAAAAAGCAGATAAAAATTCCACAATCTGTGTAATTGATAAACAAATTTACAATGCTTCAGGATTAAGACAGCTAGAAAACGACACGTATTACGAAAATGTAATGAATTTACAAATGCAGATATTGATACCATAGAGAATGTCTTTAAATCATAACAAATTGATGACACGAGCTATAAGTACCTTTGTCAGGATCTAGATAGTAGAAAATTAGGACATTTCTTTATGTTATCAAAAAAACATAAGATCCTAACTGATATATTGAAAGAAATGGAAGAAGAAAAGCCGGATTGGAAGGTTATTTTACAAATTTCTCTGGCAAAAGAGCGTGTGCAACTGTCCCAGGGCCACTGTCCTCTATCAAGCAGGAGTACCAGAGTCAGATATATGACAAAGAACCGACAATCGCTCAGTAGAAAGCGTCAGAAAATATAAACGTCCATCTGTTCGGTTTTCTGTCATGCCATCACTTAGCATCCATTGTTCAATTTCTTCTTTCGGGTACAAGCGTCTCTTACAAATCTTATATTGGTGAAACTGTAGCACTTAGTAGTGTGGTTACGTGGTTGCTGGTTGATAAACTAAGGCAACGACCATTTGATTTTCTGGGGGCGGGGGCTGGAATTTTCACCCGAGCCGGTTTTTTTTCAGAAAATCTATTTTTTTCTAATGCGCAAAATGAGGGCCAGATTATTTTTACGTCCTATAAGCTGGCCAGACTATTTTTTTTGGCCAAAAATCAGAGCCAGAATATATATATATTTTTAAATTCCTGCCCCCCCAAGAAAATCAATTGGTCGGTGCCTAATCAAATGTGTCGAAATTCTTTCATGGGCTATATACAGATTTGTATAGAAATTAAATTTATATATGGTATATGGACACCACCTTGAAATAGAAGGTCTTTTTGTCAGCTGTAAACGTTTGTTATACTACTATCCCGGACGGAAAAAAATTAAATCGACTAAGTAGGAAATTACGGTCCGCCTATTTACCGACAAGAACTACCAAGAGAAGCGACAAGAGGCGTCAAGAAGCGCCAAGTAGGCGCCAAGAAGCGCAAAGAGAATATTTTTTACCTTCAGAAAAGATAATTTATGTAAACAATAAAAAAAATATCATGTGTGTATGTGAAAGAAAATTTGGTCAGGGCTGGAGGTGCAATAGATCGCAATTATAAAAAATTTGTGACTACATGTAATAAAAATTCATATTTATCGTTTATATTTTCAGAAATATGTTTTACAATTCAATCAATTTATGCAAATAATTAAATAAACAAATTGATATGAGAAACATTTAACGTATGTTTTAGACATTGGTTTTTGTTTTGTCCTTTTTTACTGCTGGATATACATGTAATAATAATAATGACTTTCTGAAACATGGTCTTATCAAAGGCAATTAGATTTTCATAATAACAGTTTTATAAATGGAGGGGTGTATATATGTGAATGTACCAAGAAGTCTGAAATGCTTAAGTGAATAAAAAAAAAAACATAACAAAATATCTGAAATTATTTTATAGGTCTTTCAAATACGTCTATTATCATGATCATTTAGCCGACAAAAATCTAGTCAGAGGGTAATTTATAACTAAGAGACTAGAAAACGATGCAATTTTACAGCAGTAATTTTATTGCAACTTATATCATCGTCATCATTTACTCCATATATCTATTACATTATTAAATATTATTGTCAGATTTAGTCTTTATGCATGCTTTGAATTTATCCGCCTTGTTGATCAGACAGCCTGACAAGTTATTTCTTTTAACAATTTTCAATGCACGGAAAAGGTTGTGTTGGTTTATTTGATGTAATTTATATACATGTATTTCCATCTAGCCACCATTATAAAACAATTTTACTAAAACGCAACAAAGGTCATTGACAACCCCAAAAACAAAACGTGCGCTTATCACCAAAACAAGGACATGAAATACCAGTAAACATATAACAATCTATAAGCCAGGCGAGTTTATCTTCTCAATTACATGTATTGTGTGTATACTGTGATTCCAAATTTGCACTAATAAATTTTTGAATTGAATATCAATATCAGCACGAAATGTCATAAAATATAAAATAGAGGTTACCGTACCAAAAGAACAAGTTATCAAGAAATTATTTTACAACATCATAGAAAATAAAAACAAAAGGTATAATAATTGTCTTAAATTAATGGATTTTCAAATAATGTAAATCAGATCAAGTATTGCTAAACTACAACGTACATTATTTTGCATTTGATACAATTCATATTTCGCTTTTTTTTAATTTTTTTTTATCATTTTATTATTTGTCCCCATATTTTAAAATTGCTCATTCCTTTATAGATATATGTTTTGAGTTCTTTTTTTTTATCAAATTTCGCATAGATTTACAAAATTGCAAATAGATAATCGCTTTGCTTCCGCTAATATGCGAACACTGTCGAGTATTCAGTTGCATGGTAAATTAAGAAACTGTGACACATTTAATGCTGTCTTAGGAGCCGAGAAACTACAGGAATTTCTCTGACACTTAAATTAATGATGGCCTCTACATTCCAACAGTAGTATGATACTGGACAATTATTTACCTAACACATAGGTGTCAAATAGTAAGTAAGATTGCAAAACAATAAACAAAAACTTTGTGGCACTGAATTATGGTCAAGACTGGTTTGTAGGATATTAAAATAGTCTGAGAAATCGGAACTAGTATTGGTTTGGCACTTTTACTTGTACATTGATTGCTGAAAATTTCCAATGAATAATTCTCCTGGAAGAATTTCCCAAAATGCCCAAATGACCGCCCAAATATAAGGGTATATAAACAGAAATTTGCTCTTAAATAAAACATATTTTCTACCTTCAAAGTTGATAATTTAAAATGAAATTGCTTATGCTTATTGTGTTGTGCACTGTGTTATCCTGCCATGCCATTAAGGATGGTCACTGTTCATGTTTCAGAATATCAGTCAAAATTTGGAACTCCTCTAGACTTTACCTTTAATTACTGAAGAAAAATTTTGCACACTGACCCCTAATTTTTATGACATTTTCTTATTATATAGACCGTAAAAACAACTGCATTAAATATTTCGAAATTCTTAATACAACTTCATGGTATTTAAGGTCAAAAACTTCACAATGTGAAAGTAATGTAAAATCTAGAGGAGTCTAATTTCCCGCCAAATTTTTGACGTCATATATCTCGGACCCGAGCACACGGACCTATGGTTTACTTTTTGTCATTTGATAAAGTGGACAACTATTAATCATTTACACAACAAATTGTAAAAAGTTTGATATAAAAAAGTTCAGGAGTGATCATCCTTAAAGACCAGAAAGAAAAAACAGAAAAAGGAGAGCAAGAAAGATCAAGAAAAGGTAAAAACTCTTATAAGAATATATGTATATTCATTTTGATTAATATGTAAATTAAGAAGTAACTAGTGAAGCTAATGTGAAAAGTTGTAATGCCAAAATAAACTAAAATACCAAGAAAATGAAATAAGAAATATATTGATTCATTATTGAATTATTTTTTTGTGAAATGTGGTTAAAATTTTTAAATTTAAACAAAACATGGTTAGAAAATATATATCTGAATAGTTAAAGAGAACTCATTTAGCAAATAAAGGTAAGATCTTTAAATGTCTAAAGCATAGGATAGCGGTGACGTTGAAGATTGCAATGGTATCGACTTTGTACAGTCATTAAGGAAATGATTGCTTAAATAAGTTTTCATACGATCGTTTATTACTGCTAACATATTAAAAATGGGAGACATGAGCGGGTTACCAATTCAATATATCTGGTAAATTAGAACTAGTACAACGACAACTTTGGTTTTATTTAATAGTATTTCGTAAGTTAGATCCAGTTACAATTCAACATCATACATTAATTTATGGAATGCCCTCCTCATGCCTTAGTAACAGTCACATAAATTTAAAGACGTGTACATTAAAATAAATACATTGATTAAAAATGATAAAGCTTATTTTATATGGATTATAGTTTGATTTAACAGAGGTGTGTGGCGACAGAAACTGTGAAATATTCGCCAATCTCAATAAATTATCTCCCGTTGACCACGATTATGCTATGATATGTACGGGTTGATTGAAATTGCTTACTTAATGTCCGTTTTTTTTTATGTTGTTGTTTTTTTTTGCGATGATCATTTGAATATGTATCTGAACTTTTCGCAAATTTTAATAAAGCCGTCTTAACTTAATATACTTATGTAAAACTTTTTAAATAGCCACCTTTATGCCGTTATGAACTAACAATCCGTATTAATACAACGTGTCGTTCAGTCGCTTGCAGTTTTGTGCAAATTCAATTAAATTTCGCAATAATTGTGGTAATATTACGATGATTTTTTTGATGCGCATGAAGTCGTTAAAAGATAAAAGGCAGGAGGGGGGTTTAAACTTATATAAAGTTTATGATTTTGCACGAAAATAGATGATACATGTACACGAGCTAGACTTAGTTTTTATAAATCTGATTGATCACGTTTTGAAAAATGGCCTCTTATTTCTTTTAATAGTCATTTTTAAAAAATGTGGTAAATATTTAAGAAGCTCTCTTAATCGGTCTTACAAGATATTGTAAGATATATGTTATATTTTGTTATAATAGGACTCAACGAGCAAATAAAGAATTCATTGATTGATTCAAATAAAAAAAAATAAAATTGTTAGGCAATTGCAATCCTGTCCCGAATTGAAAAGGTGGAAAATTCCAGGGTTTAGAAAAAAGAAATGCTTCCGGGTCGGCATCCTGAAAAGAAGCTTTAATTTCAACTATACCTATCCCACTGCACATTATAATTCAAATCTAACAAATGTTTGCACTTTTATATATCAAATTAGCCTAAAGTAATCAATACGACATATCTTCACGTATTTTTCATATTTTTTAATCATTACATGGTAATATTTTTTACACCAATTATACGCCAGATTTATAACAATACAACTAAAACTATTCAATCCCGAGAATGTCAACCATCGGGCCTTTTGCAAAACGAAGCAAAGACTGGTCCATATAAAAAATAAAGACCACTGAGATTGTGTAGTTTGGTCCTTGCCCTGTCGTACCCTAGAGTGAAAGGGTCCACACGCTAGGGGTCTACCATTTCCTAAAGGGGTCCAAATATAAGACGTTACATGTCAGTATAATAAAGTTTGGTCCCTTTTGAAGCCAAGACTGGTCCATGTAAAAAAAAGACCACTGAGATTGTGTAGTTCGGTCTTTGCCCTGTCGTATCCTAGAGTGAGGGGGTCCACACGCTAGGGGTCTACCATTTCCTAAAGGGGTCCAAATATAACACGTTACATGTCAGTATAATAAAGTTTGGTCCCCTTAGAAGCCAAGACTGGTCCATATAAAAAATAAAGACCACTGAGATTGTGTAGTTCGGTCCTTGCCCTGTCGTATTTTAGAGTGAGGGGGTCCACACGCTAGGGGTCTTCCATTTCCTAAAGGGGTCCAAATATAAGACGTTACATGTCAGTATAATAAAGTTTGGTCCCCTTAGAAGCCAAGACTGGTCCATATAAAAAATAAAGACCACTGAGATTGTGTAGTTTGGTCCTTGCCCTGTCGTTCCCTAGAGTGAAGGGGTCCACTCGCTAGGGGTCTACCATTTCCTAAATGGGTCCAAAAGTAAGACGTTACATGTCAGTATAATAAAGTTTGGTCCCTTTTGAAGCCAAGACTGGTCCATGTAAAAAATAGACCACTGAGATTGTGTAGTTTGGTCCTTGCCCTGTCGTACCCGAGAGTGAGGGGGTCCACACGCTAGGGATCTACCATTTCCTAAAGCGGTTCAAAATAAAGACGTTACATGTCAGTATAATAAAGTTTGGTCCCTTTTGAAGCCAAGACTGGTCCATGTAAAAAAAAGACCACTGAGATTGTGAAGTTTGGTCCTTGCTCTGTCGTACCCGAGAGTGAGGGGGTCCACACGCTAGGGATCTACCATTTCCTAAAGGGGTCCAAAAGTAAGACGTTACATGCCAGTATAGTAAATTTTGGTCCCTTTTGAAGGCAAGACTGGTCCATGTAAAAAAAAGACCACTGAGATTGTGTAGTTTGGTCCTTGCCCTGTCGTACCCTTAAGTGAGGGGGTCCACACGCTAGGGGTCTACCATTTACTAAAGCGGTCCAAAGTAAGACGTTACATGTCAGAATAATAAGGTTTGGTCCCCTTAGAAGCCAAGACTGTCCATAAAAAATAAAGACCACTGAGATTGTGTAGTTTGGTCCTTGCTCTGTCGTACCCTAGATTGAGGGGTCCACACGTTAGGGGTCTACAATTTCCTAAAGAGGTCCAAATGTAAGACGTAACATGTCAGTATAGTAAAGTTTGGTCCCTTTAGAAGCCAATACTGTTCCATGAAAAAAATAAAGACCACTGAGATTGTGTAGTTCGGTCTTTGCCCTGTCGTATCCTAGAGTGAGGGGGTCCACACGCTAGGGGTCTACCATTTCCTAAAGGGGTCCAAAAGTAATACGTTACATGTCAGTATAGTAACATTTGGTCCCCATAGAAGCCAAGACTGGTCCATGAAAAAATAAAGACCACTGAGATTGTGTAGTTTGGTCCTTGCCCAGTCGTTCCCTAGAGTGAAGGGGTCCACACGCTAGGGGTCTATCATTTCCTAAAGGGGTCCAAAAGTAAGACGTTACATGTCAGTATAGTAAAGTTTGGTCCCCTTAGAAGCCAAGACTGGTCCATGAAAAAAACAAAGACCACTGAGATTGTGTAGTTTAGGCCTTGCCCTGTTGTACCCTAGAGTGAGGGGGTCTACACGCTAGGGGTCTACCATTTCCTAAAGGGGTCCAAAAGTAAGACGTTACATGTCAGTATAGTAAAGTTTGGTCCCCTTAGAAGCCAAGACTGGTCCATGAAAAAAAAACAAAGACCACTGAGATTGTGTAGTTTAGTCCTTGCCCTGTCGTACCCTAGAGTGAGGGGGTCCACACGCTAGGGGTCTACCATTTCCTAAAGGGGTCCAAAAGTAAGACGTTACATGTCAGTATAGTAAAGTTTGGTCACCTAAGAAGCCCAGACTGGTCCATGAAAAAAATAAAGGATTAAAATACCACGTGATGTTCTTCGAGTCAATTTTATGTCATTCTGTCCTCGTCAGTCGATGTGTGAACATCTTTTTACTTTTTAGCCCCTGAAGAAGGATTTTATGTCCGAAAATTTGGGCATTCTTGTTTTATTTGTTTTAAAGGTTTTATTTCTTTATATTTCTTATTTAGTTTTTACCTTTTAAATGTGGCTTTACCATCCATTTATTTATCTATTTTATTAATACACAAGCCACAGTGCAACATACTTTATTTATTTAAAAAAATAAAGACCACTGAGATTGTGTAGTGTGGTCTTTGCCTTGTTGTAACCTAGAGTGAGGGGGTTCACACGCTAGGGGTCTACCATTTCCTAAAGGGGTCCAAAAGTAAGACGTTACATGTCAGTATAATAAAGTTTGGTCCCTTTTGAAGCCAAGACTGGTCCATGTAAAAAATTGACCACTGAGATTGTGTAGTTTGGTCCTTGCCCTGTCGTACCCGAGAGTTAGGGGGTCCACACGCTAGGGATCTACCATTTCCTAAAGCGGTTCAAAATTAAGACGTTACATGTCAGTATAATAAAGTTTGGTCCCTTTTGAAGCCAAGACTGGTCCATGTAAAAAAAAGACCACTGAGATTGTGAAGTTTGGTCCTTGCTCTGTCGTACCCGAGAGTGAGGGGGTCCACACGCTAGGGATCTACAATTTCCTAAAGGGGTCCAAAAGTAAGACGTTACATGCCAGTATAGTAAATTTTGGTTCCTTTTGAAGCCAAGACTGGTCCATGTAAAAAAAAAGACCACTGAGATTGTGTAGTTTGGTCCTTGCCCTGTCTTACCCTTAAGTGAGGGGGTCCACACGCTAGGGGTCTACCATTTACTGAAGGGGTCCAAAGTAAGACGTTACATGTCAGAATAGTAAGGTTTGGTCCCCTTAGAAGCCAAGACTGTCCATAAAAAATAAAGACCACTGAGATTGTGTAGTTTGGTCCTTGCTCTGTCGTACCCTAGATTGAGGGGGTCCACACGTTAGGGGTCTACAATTTCCTAAAGAGGTCCAAATGTAAGACGTAACATGTCAGTATAGTAAAGTTTGGTCCCTTTAGAAGCCAAGACTGTTCCATGAAAAAAATAAAGACCACTGAGATTGTGTAGTTCGGTCTTTGCCCTGTCGTATCCTAAAGTGAGGGGGTCAACACGATAGGGGTCTACCATTTCCTAAAGGGGTCCAAAAGTAATACGTTACATGTCAGTATAGTAACATTTGGTCCCCATAGAAGCCAAGACTGGTCCATGAAAAAAATAAAGACCACTGAGATTGTGTAGTTTGGTCCTTGCCCAGTCGTTCCCTAGAGTGAAGGGGTCCACACGCTAGGGGTCTACCATTTCTTAAAGGGGTCCAAAATTAAGACGTTACATGTCAGTATAGTAAAGTTTGGTCCCCTTAGAAGCCAAGACTGGTCCATGAAAAAAACAAAGACCACTGAGATTGTTGTTTAGTCCTTGCCCTGTTGTACCCTAGAGTGAGGGGGTCCACACGCTAGGGGTCTACCATTTCCTAAAGGGGTCCAAAAGTAACACGTTACATGTCAGTATAGTAAACTTTGGTCCCCTTAGAAGCCAAGACTGGTCCATGAAAAAAAAACAAAGACCACTGAGATTGTGTAGTTTAGTCCTTGCCCTGTCGTACTCTAGAGTGAGGGGGTCCACACGCTAGGGGTCTACCATTTCCTAAAGGGGTCCAAAAGTAAGACGTTACATGTCAGTATAGTAAAGTTTGGTCACCTAAGAAGCCCAGACTGGTCCATGAAAAAAATAAAGGATTAAAATACCACGTGATGTTCTTCGAGTCAATTTTATGTCATTCTGTCCTCGTCAGTCGATGTGTGAACATCTTTTTACTTTTTAGCCCCTGAAGAAGGATTTTATGTCCGAAAATTTGGGCATTCTTGTTTTATTTGTTTTAAAGGTTTTATTTCTTTATATTTCTTATTTAGTTTTTACCTTTTAAATGTGGCTTTACCATCCATTTATTTATCTATTTTATTAATACACAAGCCACAGTGCAACATACTTTATTTATTTAAAAAAATAAAGACCACTGAGATTGTGTAGTTCGGTCCTTGCCCTGTCGTACCCTAGAGTGAGGGGTCCACACGTTAGGGGTCTACCATTTCCTAAAGGGGTCCAAAAGTAAGACGTTACATGTCAGTATAATAAAGTTTGGTCCCCTTAGAAGCCAAGACTGGTCCATATAAAAATAAAGACCACTGAGATTGTGTAGTTTGGTCCTTGCCCTGTCGTACCCTAGTGTGAAGGGGTCCTCACGCTAGGGGTCTACCATTTCCAAAAGGGGTCCAAAATTAAGACGTTACATGTCAGTATAATAAAGTTTGGTCCCCTTCGAAGCCAAGACTGGTCTATGTAAAAAATAAACACCACTGAGATTGTGTAGTTTGGTCCTTGCCCTGTCGTACCCTAGAGTGAGGGGGTCCACACGCTAGGGGTCTACCATTTACTAAAGGGGTCCAAAAGTAAGACGTAACATGTCAGTATAGTAAAGTTTGGTCCCCTTAGAAGCCAAGACTGGTCCATATAAAAAATAAAGACCACTGAGATTGTGTAGTTTGGTCCTTGCCCTGTCGTACCCTAGTGTGAAGGGGTCCTCACGCTAGGGGTCTACCATTTCCAAAAGGGGTCCAAAATTAAGACGTTACATGTCAGTATAATAAAGTTTGGTCCCCTTCGAAGCCAAGACTGGTCTATGTAAAAAATAAACACCACTGAGATTGTGTAGTTTGGTCCTTGCCCTGTCGTACCCTAGAGTGAGGGGGTCCACACGCTAGGGGTCTACCATTTCCTAAAGGGGTCCAAATGTAAGACGTAACATGTCAGTATAGTAAAGTTTGGTCCCCTTAGAAGCCAAGACTGTTCCATGAAAAAAAAAGATAACTGAGATTGTGTAGTTCGGTCTTTGCCCTCTCGTATCCTAGAGTGAGGGGGTCCACACGCTAGGGGTCTACCATTTCCTAAAGGGGTCCAAAAGTAAGACGTTACATGTCAGTATAATAAAGTTTGGTCCCCTTAGAAGCCAAGACTGGTCCATATAAAAATAAAGACCACTGAGATTGTGTAGTTTGGTCCTTGCCCTGTCGTACCCTAGTGTGAAGGGGTCCACACGCTAGGGGTCTACCATTTCCAAAAGGGGTCCAAAATTAAGACGTTACATGTCAGTATAATAAAGTTTGGTCCCCTTCGAAGCCAAGACTGGTCCATGTAAACAATAAAGACCACTGAGATTGTGTAGTTTGGTCCTTGCCCTGTCGTACCCTAGAGTGAGGGGGTCCACACGCTAGGGGTCTACCATTTACTAAAGGGGGTCCAAAAGTAAGACATTACATGTCAGTATAGTAAAGTTTGGTCCCCTTAGAAGCCAAGACTGGTCCATAAAAAATAAAGGCCACTGAGATTGTATAGTTTGGTCCTTGCCCTGTCGTACCCTAGAGTGAGGGGCCCACACGTTAGGGGTCTACCATTTCCTAAAGGGGTCCAAATGTAAGACGTAACATGTCAGTATAGTAAAAATTGGTCCCCTTAGAAGCCAAGACTGTTCCATGAAAAAAATAAAGACCACTGAGATTGTGTAGTTTGGTCCTTGCCCTGTCGTATCCTAGAGTGAGGGGGTCCACACGCTAGGGGTCTACCATTTCCTAAAGGGGTCCAAATATAAGACGTTACATGTCAGTATAATAAAGTTTGGTCCCCTTAGAAGCTAAGACTGGTCCATATAAAAAATAAAGACCAATGAGATTGTGTAGTTTGGTTCTTGTCCTGTCGTACCCTAGAGTGAAGGGGTCCAAACGCTAGGGGTCTACCATTTCCTAAAGGGGTCCAAAAGTAAGACGTTACATGTCAGTATAATAAAGTTTGGTCCCCTTCGAAGCTAAAACTGGTCCATGTAAATAATAAAGACCACTGAGATTGTGTAGTTTGGTCCTTGCCCTGCCGTACCCTAGAGTGAAGGGGTCCACACGCTAGGGGTCTACCATTTCCTAAAGGGGACCAAAAGTAAGACGTAACATGTCAGTATAGTAAAGTTTGGTCCCCTTTGAAGCCAAGACTTGTCCATGTAAAAAAAAAAGACCACTGAGATTGTGTAGTTTGGTCCTTGCTCTGTCGTACCATAGAGTGAGGGGGTCCACACGTTAGGGGTCTACAATTTCCTAAAGGGGTCCAAATGTAAGACGTAACATGTCAGTATAGTAAAGTTTGGTCCCCTTAGTAGCCAAGACTGTTCCATGAAAAAAATAAAGACCACTGAGATTGTGTAGTTCGGTCTTTGCCCTGTTGTATCCTAGAGTGAGGGGGTCCACACGCTAGGGGTCTACCATTTCCTAAAGGGGTCCAAATGTAAGACGTAACATGTCAGTATAGTAAAGTTTGGTCCCCTTAGAAGCCAAGACTGTTCCATGAAAAAAATAAAGACCACTGAGATTGTGTAGTTCGGTCCTTGCCCTGTCGTATCCTAGAGTGAGGGGGTCCACACGCTAGGGGTCTACCATTTCCTAAAGGGGTCCAAAAGTAAGACGTTGCATGTCAGTATAATAAAGTTTGGTCCCCTTAGAAGCCAAGACTGGTCCATATAAAAAATAAAGACCACTGAGATTGTGTAGTTTGGTCCTTGCCCTGTCGTACCCTAGAGTGAAGGGGTCCACACGTTAGGGGTCTACCATTTCCAAAAGGGGTCCAAAAGTAAGACGTTACATGTCAGTATATTTAAGTTTGGTCCCCTTAGAAGCCAAGACTGGTTCATGAAAAAAATTAAGACCACTGAAATTGTGTAGTTTTGTCCTTTCCCTGTCGTACCCTAGAGTGAGGGGGTCCACAAGCTAGGGGTCTACCATTTCCTAAAGAGGTTCACAGGTAAGACGTTACATGTCAGTAAGGTAAAGTTTGGTCCCCTTAGAAGCCAAGACTGGTCCATATAAAAAATAAAGACCACTGAGATTGTGTAGTTTGATCCTTGCCCTGTCGTACCCTAGAGTGAGGGGTCCACACATTAGGGGTCTACCATTTCCTTAAGGGGTCCAAATGTAAGACGTAACATATCAGTATAGTAAAGTTTGGTCCCCTTAGAAGCCAAGACTGTTCCATGAAAAAAAAGACCACTAAGATTGTGTAGTTCGGTCCTTGCCCTGTCGTACCCTAGATTGAGGGGGTCCACACGTTAGGGGTCTACCATTTCCTAAAGGGGTCCAAATGTAAGACGTAACATGTCAGTATAGTAAAGTTTGGTCCCCTTAGAAGCCAAGACTAGTCCATGAAAAAAATAAAGACCACTGAGATTGTGTAGTTCGGTCCTTGCCCTGTCGTATCCTAGAGTGAGGGGGTCCACACGCTAGGGGTCTACCATTTCCTAAAGGGGTCCAAAAGTAAGACGTTGCATGTCAGTATAATAAAGTTTGGTCCCCTTAGAAGCCAAGACTGGTCCATATAAAAAATAAAGACCACTGAGATTGTGTAGTTTGGTCCTTGCCCTGTCGTACCCTAGAGTGAAGGGGTCCACACGTTAGGGGTCTACCATTTCCAAAAGGGGTCCAAAATTAAGACGTTAAATGTCAGTATAATAAAGTTTGGTCCCCTTCGAGGCCAAGACTTGTCCATGTAAAAATAAAGACCACTGAGATTGTGTAGTTTGGTCCTTGCCCTGTTGTACCCTAGAGTGAGGGGGTCCACACGCTAGGGGTCTACCATTTACTAAAGGGGTCCAAAAGTAAGACATTACATGTCAGTATAGTAAAGTTTGGTCCCCTTAGAAGCCAAGACTGGTCCATAAAAAAGAAAGACCACTGAGATTGTGTAGTTTGGTCCTTGCCCTGTCGTACCTTAGAGTAAGGGGTCCACACGTTAGGGGTCTACCATTTCCTAAAGGGGTCCAAAAGTAAGACGTTACATGTCAGTATAGTAAAGTTTGGTCCCCCTAGAAGCCAAGACTGGTCCTTGTTAAAATAAGGACCACTGAGATTGTGTAGTTCGGTCTTTGCCCTGTCGTACCCTGGAGTGAGGGGGTCCACACGTTAGGGGTCTACCATTTCCTAAAGGGGTCCAAATGTAAGACGTAACATGTCAGTATAGTAAAGTTTGGTCCCCTTAGAAGCCAAGACTGTTCCATGAAAAAAATAAAGACCACTGAGATTGTGTAGTTCCGTCCTTGCTCTGTCGTATCCTAGAGTGATGGGGTCCACACGCAAGGGGTCTACCATTTCCTAAAGGGGTCCAAAAGTAAGACGTTACATGTCAGTATGATAAAGTTTGATCCCCTTAGAAGCCAAGACTGGTCCATATAAAAAATAAAGACCACTGAGATTGTGTAGTTTGGTCCTTGCCCTGTCGTACCCTAGAGTGAAGGGTTCCACACGTTAGGGGTCTACCATTTCCAAAAGGGGTCCAAAATTAAGACGTTAAATGTCAGTATAATAAAGTTTGGTCCCCTTCGAGGCCAAGACTTGTCCATGTAAAATAAAGACCACTGAGATTGTGTAGTTTGGTCCTTGCCCTGTTGTACCCTAGAGTGAGGGGGTCCACACGCTAGGGGTCTACCATTTACTAAAGGGGTCCAAAAGTAAGACATTACATGTCAGTATAGTAAAGTTTGGTCCCCTTAGAAGCCAAGACTGGTCCATAAAAAAGAAAGACCACTGAGATTGTGTAGTTTGGTCCTTGCCCTGTCGTACCTTAGAGTAAGGGGTCCACACGTTAGGGGTCTACCATTTCCTAAAGGGGTCCAAAAGTAAGACGTTACATGTCAGTATAGTAAAGTTTGGTCCCCCTAGAAGCCAAGACTGGTCCTTGTTAAAATAAGGACCACTGAGATTGTGTAGTTCGGTCTTTGCCCTGTCGTACCCTGGAGTGAGGGGGTCCACACGTTAGGGGTCTACCATTTCCTAAAGGGGTCCAAATGTAAGACGTAACATGTCAGTATAGTAAAGTTTGGTCCCCTTAGAAGCCAAGACTGTTCCATGAAAAAAATAAAGACCACTGAGATTGTGTAGTTCCGTCCTTGCTCTGTCGTATCCTAGAGTGATGGGGTCCACACGCAAGGGGTCTACCATTTCCTAAAAGGGTCCAAAAGTAAGACGTTACATGTCAGTATGATAAAGTTTGGTCCCCTAAGAAGCCAAGACTGGTCCATATAAAAAATAAAGACCCCTGAGATTGTGTAGTTTGGTCTTTGCCCTGTCGTACCCTAGAATGAGAGTGTCCACAAACTAGGGGTCTATCATTTCCTAAAGGGGTCCAAAAGTAAGACGTTACATGTCAGTATAGTAAAGTTTGGTCCCCTTAGAAGCCAAGACTGTTCCATGAAAAAAATAAAGACCACTGAGTTTGTGTAGTTCGGTCCTTACCCTGTCGTATCCTAGAGTGAGGGGGTCCACACGCTACGGGTCTACCATTTCCTAAAGGGTTCCAAAAGTAAGACGTTACATGTCAGTATGATAAAGTTTGGTCCCCTTAGAAGCCAAGAATGTTCCATGAAAAAAAATAAAGACCACTGAGATTGTGTAGTTTGGTCCTTGTCCTGTCGTACCCTAGAGTGAAGGGGTCCACACGCTAGGGGTCTACCATTTCCTAAAGGGGTCGAAAATTAATACGTTACATGTCAGTATAGTAACGTTTGGTCCCCATAGAAGCCAACATTGGTCCATGTAAAAAATTAAGACCACTGAGATTGTGTAGTTTGGTCCTTTCCCTGTCGTTCCTGAGAGTGAGGGGGTCCACACGCTAGGGGTCTACCATTTCCTAAAGGGGTCCAAAAGTAAGACGTTACATGTCAGTATAATAAAGTTTGGTCCCCTTAGAAGCCAAGACTGGTCCATATAAAAATAAAGACCACTGAGATTGTGTAGTTTGGTCCTTGCCCTGTCGTACCCTAGTGTGAAGGGGTCCACACGCTAGGGGTCTACCATTTCCAAAAGGGGTCCAAAATTAAGACGTTACATGTCAGTATAATAAAGTTTGGTCCCCTTCGAAGCCAAGACTGGTCCATGTAAACAATAAAGACCACTGAGATTGTGTAGTTTGGTCCTTGCCCTTTCGTACCCTAGAGTGAGGGGGTCCACACGCTAGGGGTCTACCATTTACTAAAGGGGTCCAAAAGTAAGACATTACATGTCAGTATAGTAAAGTTTGGTCCCCTTAGAAGCCAAGACTGGTCCATAAAAAATAAAGGCCACTGAGATTGTATAGTTTGGTCCTTGCCCTGTCGTACCCTAGAGTGAGGGGCCCACACGTTAGGGGTCTACCATTTCCTAAAGGGGTCCAAATGTAAGACGTAACATGTCAGTATAGTAAAAATTGGTCCCCTTAGAAGCCAAGACTGGCCCATAAAAAAATAAAGACCACTGAGATTGTGTAGTTTGGTCCTTGCCCTGTCGTACCCTAGATTGAGGGGGTCCACACGTTAGGGGTCTACAATTTCCTAAAGGGGTCCAAATGTAAGACGTAAAATGTCAGTATAGTAAAGTTTGGTCCCCTTAAAAGCCAAGACTGTTCCATGAAAAAAATAAAGACCACTGAGATTGTGTAGTTCGGTCTTTGCCCTGTCGTATCCTAGAGTGAGGGGGTCCACACGCTAGGGGTCTACCATTTCCTAAAGGGGTCCAAATATAAGACGTTACATGTCAGTATAATAAAGTTTGGTCCCCTTAGAAGCTAAGACTGGTCCATATAAAAAATAAAGACCAATGAGATTGTGTAGTTTGGTTCTTGTCCTGTCGTACCCTAGAGTGAAGGGGTCCACACGCTAGGGGTCTACCATTTCCTAAAGGGGTCCAAAAGTAAGACGTTACATGTCAGTATAATAAAGTTTGGTCCCCTTCGAAGCTAAAACTGGTCCATGTAAATAATAAAGACCACTGAGATTGTGTAGTTTGGTCCTTGCCCTGCCGTACCCTAGAGTGAAGGGGTCCACACGCTAGGGGTCTACCATTTCCTAAAGGGGACCAAAAGTAAGACGTAACATGTCAGTATAGTAAAGTTTGGTCCCCTTTGAAGCCAAGACTGGTCCATGTAAAAAAAAAGACCACTGAGATTGTGTAGTTTGGTCCTTGCCCTGTCGTACCATAGAGTGAGGGGGTCCACACGTTAGGGGTCTACCATTTCCTAAAGGGGTCCAAATGTAAGACGTAACATGTCAGTATAGTAAAGTGTGGTCCCCTTAGAAGCCAAGACTAGTCCATGAAAAAAATAAAGACCACTGAGATTGTGTAGTTCGGTCCTTGCCCTGTCGTATCCTAGAGTGAGGGGGTCCACACGCTAGGGGTCTACCATTTCCTAAAGGGGTCCAAAAGTAAGACGTTGCATGTCAGTATAATAAAGTTTGGTCCCCTTAGAAGCCAAGACTGGTCCATATAAAAAATAAAGACCACTGAGATTGTGTAGTTTGGTCCTTGCCCTGTCGTACCCTAGAGTGAAGGGGTCCACACGTTAGGGGTCTACCATTTCCAAAAGGGGTCCAAAATTAAGACGTTAAATGTCAGTATAATAAAGTTTGGTCCCCTTCAAGGCCAAGACTTGTCCATGTAAAAATAAAGACCACTGAGATTGTGTAGTTTGGTCCTTGCCCTGTTGTACCCTAGAGTGAGGGGGTCCACACGCTAGGGGTCTACCATTTACTAAAGGGGTCCAAAAGTAAGACATTACATGTCAGTATAGTAAAGTTTGGTCCCCTTAGAAGCCAAGACTGGTCCATAAAAAAGAAAGACCACTGAGATTGTGTAGTTTGGTCCTTGCCCTGTCGTACCTTAGAGTAAGGGGTCCACACGTTAGGGGTCTACCATTTCCTAAAGGGGTCCAAAAGTAAGACGTTACATGTCAGTATAGTAAAGTTTGGTCCCCCTAGAAGCCAAGACTGGTCCTTGTTAAAATAAGGACCACTGAGATTGTGTAGTTCGGTCTTTGCCCTGTCGTACCCTGGAGTGAGGGGGTCCACACGTTAGGGGTCTACCATTTCCTAAAGGGGTCCAAATGTAAGACGTAACATGTCAGTATAGTAAAGTTTGGTCCCCTTAGAAGCCAAGACTGTTCCATGAAAAAAATAAAGACCACTGAGATTGTGTAGTTCCGTCCTTGCTCTGTCGTATCCTAGAGTGATGGGGTCCACACGCAAGGGGTCTACCATTTCCTAAAGGGGTCCAAAAGTAAGACGTTACATGTCAGTATGATAAAGTTTGGTCCCCTTAGAAGCCAAGACTGGTCCATATAAAAAATAAAGACCACTGAGATTGTGTAGTTTGGTCCTTGCCCTGTCGTACCCTAGAGTGAAGGGGTCCACACGTTAGGGGTCTACCATTTCCAAAAGGGGTCCAAAATTAAGACGTTAAATGTCAGTATAATAAAGTTTGGTCCCCTTCGAGGCCAAGACTTGTCCATGTAAAAATAAAGACCACTGAGATTGTGTAGTTTGGTCCTTGCCCTGTTGTACCCTAGAGTGAGGGGGTCCACACGCTAGGGGTCTACCATTTACTAAAGGGGTCCAAAAGTAAGACATTACATGTCAGTATAGTAAAGTTTGGTCCCCTTAGAAGCCAAGACTGGTCCATAAAAAAGAAAGACCACTGAGATTGTGTAGTTTGGTCCTTGCCCTGTCGTACCTTAGAGTAAGGGGTCCACACGTTAGGGGTCTACCATTTCCTAAAGGGGTCCAAAAGTAAGACGTTACATGTCAGTATAGTAAAGTTTGGTCCCCCTAGAAGCCAAGACTGGTCCTTGTTAAAATAAGGACCACTGAGATTGTGTAGTTCGGTCTTTGCCCTGTCGTACCCTGGAGTGAGGGGGTCCACACGTTAGGGGTCTACCATTTCCTAAAGGGGTCCAAATGTAAGACGTAACATGTCAGTATAGTAAAGTTTGGTCCCCTTAGAAGCCAAGACTGTTCCATGAAAAAAATAAAGACCACTGAGATTGTGTAGTTCCGTCCTTGCTCTGTCGTATCCTAGAGTGATGGGGTCCACACGCAAGGGGTCTACCATTTCCTAAAAGGGTCCAAAAGTAAGACGTTACATGTCAGTATGATAAAGTTTGGTCCCCTTAGAAGCCAAGACTGGTCCATATAAAAAATAAAGACCCCTGAGATTGTGTAGTTTGGTCTTTGCCTTATTGTAACCTAGAGTGAGGGGGTCCACACGCTAGGGGTCTACCATTTCCTAAAGGGGTCCAAAAATAAGAAGTTACATGTCAGTATAGTAAAGTTTGGTCCCCTAAGAAGCCAAAACTGGTCCATGTAAAAAAACGACAACTGAGATTGTGTAGTTTGGTCCTTGCCTTCTCGTACCCTAGAGTGAGGGGGTCTACACGCTATGGGTCTACAATTTCCTAAAGGGGTCCAAAAGTAAGACGTTACATGTCAGTATAGTAAAGTTTGGTCCCCTAAGAAGCCAAGACTGGTCAATGAAAAAAATAAAGACCACTGAAATTGTGTAGTTTGGTCCTTGCCCGTCGTACCCTAGAGTGAGGGGGTCCACACGCTAGGGGTCTACTATTTCCTAAAGGGGTCCAAAAGTAAGACGTTACATGTCAGTATATTAAAGTTTGGTCCCCCTAGAAGCCAAGACTGGTTCATGAAAAAAATTAAGACCACTGAAATTGTGTAGTTTTGTCCTTTCCCTGTCGTACCCATGAGTGAGGGGGTCCACAAGCTTGGGGTCTACCATTTCCTAAAGAGGTTCACAGGTAAGACGTTACATGTCAGTAAGGTAAAGTTTGGTCCCCTTAGAAGCCAAGACTGGTCCATATAAAAATAAAGACCACTGAGATTGTGTAGTTTGATCCTTGCCCTGTCGTACCCTAGAGTGAGGGGTCCACACATTAGGGGTCTACCATTTCCTTAAGGGGTCCAAATGTAAGACGTAACATATCAGTATAGTAAAGTTTGGTCCCCTTAGAAGCCAAGACTGTTCCATGAAAAAAAAGACCACTAAGATTGTGTAGTTCGGTCCTTGCCCTGTCGTACCCTAGATTGAGGGGGTCCACACGTTAGGGGTCTACCATTTCCTAAAGGGGTCCAAATGTAAGACGTAACATGTCAGTATAGTAAAGTTTGGTCCCCTTAGAAGCCAAGACTGTTCCATGAAAAAAATAAAGACCACTGAGATTGTGTAGTTCGGTCCTTGCCCTGTCGTATCCTAGAGTGAGGGGGTCCACACGCTAGGGGTCTACCATTTCCTAAAGGGGTCCAAAAGTAAGACGTTGCATGTCAGTATAATAAAGTTTGGTCCCCTTAGAAGCCAAGACTGGTCCATATAAAAAATAAAGACCACTGAGATTGTGTAGTTTGGTCCTTGCCCTGTCGTACCCTAGAGTGAAGGGGTCTATCATTTCCAAAAGGGGTCCAAAAGTAAGACGTTACATGTCAGTATAGTAAAGTTTGGTCCCCTTAGAAGCCAAGACTGTTCCATGAAAAAAATAAAGACCACTGAGATTGTGTAGTTCGGTTCTTACCCTGTCGTATCCTAGAGTGAGGGGGTCCACACGCTACGGGTCTACCATTTCCTAAAGGGGTCCAAAAGTAAGACGTTACATGTCAGTATGATAAAGTTTGGTCCCCTTAGAAGCCAAGACTGTTCCATGAAAAAATAAGACCACTGAGATTGTGTAGTTTGGTCTTTGCCCTGTCGTATCCTAGGGTGAGGGGGTCCACACGCTAGAGGTCAACCATTTCCTAAAGGGGTACAAAGGTAAGACGTTACTTGTCAGTATAGTAAAGTTTGGTCCCCATAGAAGCCAAGACTGGTCCATGTAAAAAATAAAGACCCCTGAGATTGTGTAGTTTGGTCCTTGCCCTGTCGTACCCTAGAGTGAAGGGGTCCACAGGCTAGGGGTCTACCATTTTCTAAAGGGGTCCAAAAGAAATACGTTACATGTCAGTATAGTAAAGTTTGGTCCCCTTAGAAGCCAAGACTGGTCCATGTAAAAAATAAAGACCACTGAGATTGTGTAGTTTGGTCCTTGCCCTGTCGTACCATAGAGTGAGGGGGTCCACACATTAGGGTCCACCATTTCCTAAAGGGGTCCAAATGTAAGACGTAACATGTCAGTATAGTAAAGTTTGGTCCCCTTAGAAGCCAAGACTGTTCCATGAAAAAAATAAAGACCACTAAGATTGTGTAGTTCGGTCCTTACCCTGTCGTATCCTAGAGTGAGGGGGTCCACACGCTACGGGTCTACCATTTCCTAAAGGGGTCCAAAAGTAAGACGTTACATGTCAGTATAGTAACGTTTGGTCCCCATAGAAGCCAACACTGGTCCATGTAAAAAATTAAGACCACTGAGATTGTGTAGTTTGGTCCTTTCCCTGTCGTTCCTTAGAGTGAGAGGTCCACACGCTAGGGGTCTACCATTTCCTAAAGGGGTCCAAATGTAAGACGTAACATGTCAGTATAGTAAAGTTTGGTCCCCATAGAAGCCAAGACTGTTCTATGAAAAAAATAAAGACCACTGAGATTGTGTAGTTTGGTCCTTGCCCTGTCGTACCCTTGAGTGAAGGGGTCAACACGCTAGGGGTCTACCATTTTCTAAAGGGGTCCAAAAGAAATACGTTACATGTCAGTATAGTAAAGTTTGGTCCCCTTAGAGGCCAAGACTGGTCCATGTAAAAAATAAGGACCACTCAGATTGTGTAGTTTGGTCCTTGTCCTATCGTACCCTAGAGTGAAGGGGTCCACACGCTAGGGGTCTACCATTTCCTAAAGGGGTCCAAAAGTAAGACGTTACATGTCAGTATAGTAAAGTTTGGTCCCCCTAGAAGCCAAGACTGGTCCTTGTTAAAATAAAGACCACTGAGATTGTGTAGTTCGGTCCTTGCCCTGTCGTACCCTGGGGTGAGGGGGTCCACACGTTAGGGGTCTACCATTTCCTAAAGGGGTCCAAATGTAAGACGTAACATGTCAGTATAGTAAAGTTTGGTCCCCTTAGATGCCAAGACTGTTCCATGAAAAAAATAAAGACCACTGAGATTGTGTAGTTCGGTCCTTGCTCTGTCGTATCCTAGAGTGAGGGGGTCCTCACGCTAGGGGTCTACCATTTTCTAAAGGGGTCCAAAAGAAATACGTTACATGTCAGTATAGTAAAGTTTGGTCCCCTAAGAAGCCAAGACTGGTCCATGTAAAAAATAAAGACCACTGAGATTGTGTAGTTTGGTCCTTGTCCTGTCGTACCCTAGAGTGAAGGGGTCCACACGCTAGGGGTCTACCATTTCCTAAAGGGGTCCAAAATTAATACGTTACATGTCAGTATAGTAACGTTTGGTCCCCATAGAAGCCAACACTGGTCCATGTAAAAAATTAAGACCACTGAGATTGTGTAGTTCGGTCCTTGCCCTGTCGTATCCTAGAGTGAGGGGGTCCACACGCTAGGGGTCTACCATTTCCGAAAGGGGTCCAAAAGTAAGACGTTACATGTCAGTATGATAAAGTTTGGTCCCCTTAGAAGCCAAAACTGGTCCATATAAAAAATAAAGACCACTGAGATTGTGTAGTTTGGTCCTTGCCCAGTCGTTCCCTAGAGTGAGGGGGTCCACACGCTAGGGGTCTACCATTTCCTAAAGGGGTCCAAAGGTAAGACGTTACATGTCAGTTTAGTAAAGTTTGGTCCCCTTAGAAGCCAAGACTGGTCCATGTAACAAATAAAGACCACTGAGATTGTGTAGTTTGGTCATTGCCCTGTCGTACCCTAGAGTGAGGGGGTCCACACGCTAGGGGTCCACCATTTCCTAAAGGGGTACAAAGGTAAGACGTTACTTGTCAGTATAGTAAAGTTTGGTCCCCATAGAAGCCAAGACTGGTCCATGTAAAAAATAAAGACCCCTGAGATTGTGTAGTTTGGTCCTTGCCCTGTCGTACCCTAGAGTGAAGGGGTCCACACGCTAGGGGTCTACCATTTTCTAAAAGGGTCCAAAAGAAATACGTTACATGTCAGTATAGTAAAGTTTGGTCCCCTTAGAAGCCAAGACTGGTTCATGTAAAAAATAAAGACCACTGAGATTTTGTAGTTTGGTCCTTGTCCTGTCGTACCGTAGAGTGAAGGGGTCCACACGCTAGGGGTCTACAATTTCCTAAAGGGGTCGAAAATTAATACGTTACATGTCAGTATAGTAACGGTTAGTCCTAATAGAAGCCAACACTGGTCCATGTAAAAAATTAAGACCACTAAGATTGTGTAGTTTGGTCCTTGCCCTGTCGTATCCTAGAGTGAGGGGGTCCACACGCTAGGGGTCTACCATTTCCTAAAGGGGTCCAAATATAACACGTTACATGTCAGTATGATAAAGTTTGGTCCCCTTAGAAGCCAAGACTGTTCCATGAAAAAAATAAAGACCACTGAGATTGTGTAGTTCGGTCCTTGCCCTGTCGTATCCTAGAGTGAGGGGGTCCACACGCTAGGGGTCTACCATTTCCTAAAGGGGTCCAAATATAACACGTTACATGTCAGTATGATAAAGTTTGGTCCCCTTAGAAGCCAAGACTGGTCCATATAAAAAATAAAGACCACTGAGATTGTGTTGTTTTGTCCTTGCCCTGTCGTACCCTAGAGTAAGAGTGTCCACACGCTAGGGGTCTACCATTTCCTAAAGGGGTCCAAAAGTAAGACGTTGTATGTCAGTATAGTAAAGTTTGGTCCCCCTAGAAGCCAAGACTGGTCCATGTAAAAAATAAAGACCCCTGAGATTGTGTAGTTTGGTCCTTGCCCTGTCGTACTCTAGAGTGAAGGGGTCCACACGCTAGGGGTCTACCATTTCCTAAAGGGGTCCAAAATTAATACGTTACATGTCAGTATAGTAACGTTTGGTCCCAATACAAGCCAACACTGGTCCATGTAAAAAATTAAGACCACTGAGATTGTGTAGTTTGGTCCTTGCCCTGTCGTTCCCTAGAGTGAGGGGGTCCACACACTAGGGGTCCACCATTTCCTAAAGGGGTCCAAATGTAAGACGTAACATGTCAGTATAGTAAAGTTTGGTCCCCTTAGAAGCCAAGACTGTTCCATGAAAAAAATAAAGACCACTGAGATTGTGTAGTTCGGTCCTTACCCTGTCGTATCCTAGAGTGAGGTGGTCCACACGCTACGGGTGTACCATTTCCTAAAGGGGTCCAAAAGTAAGACGTTACATGTCAGTATGATAAAGTTTGGTCCCCCTTAGAAGCCAAGACTGTTCCATGAAAAAAATAAAGACCACTGAGATTGTGTAGTTTGGTCCTTGTCCTGTCGTACCCTAGAGTGAAGGGGTCCACACGCTAGGGGTCTACCATTTCCTAAAGGGGTCGAAAATTAATACGTTACATATCAGTATAGTAACGTTTGGTCCCCATAGAAGCCAACACTGGTCCATGTAAAAAATTAAGACCATTGAGATTGTGTAGTTTGGTCCTTGCCCTGTCGTTCTTTAGAGTGAGGGGGTCCACACGCTAGGGGTCTACCATTTCCTAAAAGGGTCCAAAATTAATACGTTACATGTCAGTATAGTAACGTTTGGTCCCCATAGAAGCCAACACTGGTCCATGTAAAAAAATAAGACCACTGAGATTGTGTAGTTCGGTCCTTGCCCTGTCGTATCCTAGATTGAGGGGGTCCACACGCTAGGGGTCTACCATTTCCGAAAGGGGTCCAAAAGTAAGACGTTACATGTCAGTATGATAAAGTTTGGTCCCCTTAGAAGCCAAAACTGGTCCATATAAAAAAATAAAGACCACTGAGATTGTGTAGTTTGGTCCTTGCCCAGTCGTTCCCTAGAGTGAGGGGGTCCACACGCTAGGGGTCTACCATTTCCTAAAGGGGTCCAAAGGTAAGACGTTACATGTCAGTTTAGTAAAGTTTGGTCCCCTTAGAAGCCAAGACTGGACCATGTAACAAATAAAGACCACTGAGATTGTGTAGTTTGGTCCTTGCTCTGTCGTAACCTAGAGTGAGGGGGTCCACACGCTAGGGGTCCACCATTTCCTAAAGGGGTACAAAGGTAAGACGTTACTTGTCAGTATAGTAAAGTTTGGTCCCCATAGAAGCCAAGACTGGTCCATGTAAAAAATAAAGACCCCTGAGATTGTGTAGTTTGGTCCTTGCCCTGTCGTACCCTAGAGTAAAGGGGTCCACACGCTAGGGGTCTACCATTTTCTAAAGGGGTCCAAAAGAAATACGTTACATGTCAGTATAGTAAAGTTTGGTCCCCTTAGAAGCCAAGACTGGTTCATGTAAAAAATAAAGTCCACTGAGATTGTGTAGTTTGGTCCTTGTCCTGTCGTACCCTAGAGTGAAGGGGTCCACACGCTAGGGGTCTACCATTTCCTAAAGGGGTCGAAAATTAATACGTGACATGTCAGTATAGTAACATTTAGTCCCAACAGAAGCCAACACTGGTCCATGTAAAAAATTAAGACCACTGATATTGTGTAGTTTGGTCCTTGCCCTGTCGTTCCTTAGAATGAGGGGGTCCACACGCTAGGGGTCTTCCATTTCCTAAAGGGGTCCAAATGTAAGACGTAACATGTCAGTATAGTAAAGTTTGGTCCCCATAGAAGCCAAGACTGTTCCATGAAAAAAATAAAGACCACTGAGATTGTGTAGTTCGGTCCTTGCCCTGTCGTATCCTAGAGTGAGGGGGTCCACACGCTAGGGGTCTACCATTTCCTAAAGGGGTCCAAAAGTAAGACGTTACATGTCAGTATGATAAAGTTTGGTCCCCTTAGAAGCCAAGACTGGTCCATATAAAAAATAAAGACCACTGAGATTGTGTTGTTTTGTCCTTGCCCTGTCGTACCCTAGAGTGAGAGTGTCCACACGCTAGGGGTCTACCATTTCCTAAAGGGGTCCAAAAGTAAGACGTTTCATGTCAGTATAGTAAAGTTTGGTCCCCCTAGAAGCCAAGACTGGTCCATGTAAAAAATAAAGACCCCTGAGATTGTGTAGTTTGGTCCTTGCCCTGTCGTACCCTAGAGTGAAGGGGTCCACACGCTAGGGGTCTACCATTTCCTAAAGGGGTCCAAAATTAATACGTTACATGTCAGTATAGTAACATTTGGTCCCAATAGAAGCCAACACTGGTCCATGTAAAAAATTAAGACCACTGAGATTGTGTAGTTTGGTCCTTGCCCTGTCGTTCCCTAGAGTGAGGGGGTCCACACACTAGGGGTCCACCATTTCCTAAAGGGGTCCAAATGTAAGACGTAACATGTCAGTATAGTAAAGTTTGGTCCCATTAGAAGCCAAGACTGTTCCATGAAAAAAATAAAGACCACTGAGATTGTGTAGTTCGGTCCTTACCCTGTCGTATCCTAGAGTGAGGGGGTCCACACGCCTCGGGTCTACCATTTCCTAAAGGGGTCCAAAAGTAGGACGTTACATGTCAGTATGATAAAGTTTGGTCCCCTTAGAAGCCAACACTGTTCCATGAAAAAAATAAAGACCACTGAGAATGTGTAGTTTGGTCCTTGCCCTGTCGTTCCTTAGAGTGAGGGGGTCCACACGCTAGGGGTCTACCATTTTCTAAAGGGGTCCAAATGTAAGACGTAACATGTCAGTATAGTAAAGTTTGGTCCCCATAGAAGCCAAGACTGTTCCATGAAAAAAATAAAGACCACTGAGATTGTGTAGTTTGGTCCTTGCCCTGTCTTACCCTAGAGTGAAGGGGTCCACACGCTAGGGGTCTACGATTTCCTAAAGGGGTCCAAAAGGAAGACGTTACATGTCAGTATAGTAAATAGAAAATAAAGAGATGTGGAATAAGTGTACGCGACACAGCCCACAATTAAACGGCAATTTAGAAAAACCACAATGGACAACCGCAGCCTTCAACGAGGCCATTTGGCACTGCTCGCGGTTATGCAATTGGCCCATGGTCTAAATAAGATGCATATAATTCAAATCCAGCCCTGAAATAGTCACAGATAGACCCCCTTCCTAAACAAGGAACAGAAAACATCAAAAAGACAAGTACAAACGAAAGCTTTGTCAAGGATTCCTGGCTTAGGACAGGTACATGTACACTCCCTGAATCATTCAACGTTCCCTGGTACACAGTACACGGTACACGATGAGCGGTACACGGTACACGGTACACGGAGCGAAATGATTGGTACACGGTACACGGTACATGGAGCGCACACGGTACACGGTACAAGGTACACGGAAGGTACACGGTACACGGAGCGGTACACGGTACACGGAGCGGTACACGGTACACGGTACACGGAACGGTACACGAGGCGGAATCTGAATATCAAATTAATGAATATTGTAATATTGATAATTATATAAACTACGATTTCTTATAAAGTATTTTTTTCATTCCTGATTCGTGTTTCTTTGATACTTAATCTATCAAACTTTATTTTCTAATACAATGTTTAATAATCTTCATTATTTTCTTTATAATAGAAAAGAAAATTTTACGGCTTTGTAGAATTTTGTCTGAAAGGATGTTTGCTAAACAGCTATACTTCAAGCAATTCTCGTTATTGAGGGATCAGAAGCGATAAAATACATGCATGTTAAAAATATTTTAATATTTTATAAATAATATAAGTATTTTCAATGTTATGTTTCCTGAGCATAATTTTTTAAACCTTAACGTGGAAAACTTATCATGCATGTAACAGTCTCATTTATCTTTTATTTTGTATGAACTTGATTATATTTGGCTATGCGAAATACATGTATACGTCAGCGAAATCGATAATTTTACGCCCGTACACAGGGGATGCAAAGGAGGAGGGGGGACGTTTTCGCTCTCTTGTTTGAGAAAAATCTTACGATTCCAGGGTTTTTTTTTGTCAAATTTTGTTACCGTGTCACAACGGCATGAAATTATTTTAAAATATATTTTTAAACAATATCAGAGCATACGCAAATAAATAAATCAGTCCTTTATAGACGCATCAGGACAAGTTTTGCACAATTGTGATAATAATATTTAAATTACATGTTTGACATGTGCCCATGAAACAAGAATACATTTTTAACGTCCAAAGGATCGACATAATACCCCGTCTTGCAACATTTTTTCCTGCAACCAATTACCCCGTAGTATTATTTCATGATGATTGTGTATGCTCATATCGTGATGTTTCTATATAAAAAGTTTCATGATAAAAACGATCTTGAAAAATAGTCAACGCTTCTCTCACACAGCGGTAATGGATCGTAAATAAATACAACGTATTTAAAACGATACTATACATAAAAAACTAATCAATAGGGTCTAGAAAATGTACACAACATTACCAATTGATGTTAAATTTCTCGATTTCTCGTTTTTAATGTTTTAATCCAGAAACTTTCCCGAGCTTGCCTTTCATAGGTTGACCACAATCCGTCTTGGTCAACCTATGAAAGGCAAGCTCGGGAAAGTTTCTGGATTAAAACATTAGAAACGAGAAATCCCTACGGAATAAACGAGAAAATCTAGATAGTGGATTGATTTGTATCATTAAATATTCCAGTTTCCATCTCACTTTGAACATCTTCATTTTGTATTCATTTTATCATCATTTCTTTTGTTAAACACCTACTCACTCACTATTTATTTGCATTGTACATATGTTCTTATTTTTATGATCATTTACCTGTCCAGTAAATTTCAGCATGCTCCGATTTTGACTAGTTTGTTTAGAATGACCTGTTTTAAGTAGGGTTATTACGTTATTGTGTTTGAAAATTGTTTATTATACTGATGAAGGACATACGAATGTCCGAAATATCTATAATCTTTAAATTATTTAACATCAATTGGTAATGTTGTGTACATTTTCTAGACCCTATTGAAAAGTTTCATGATGATATATTACTTCTTTCATAAAAAGTAATAAATCTATAGTTAAACCCACATGTAAGTATAACATCCCTTTTTCTGTGATCGACCAAACATAAAGTTGATGAGAGAGTAACAATTTCATATAGATTTTTGATTGTTCATATCCTTATGTATATTTATGCGTATAAAGTTTCATGATTGGTCTAATATGGTCAGTAATCAGACTTTCCGGAATATAGACCTGACAACCCCGCGGACGAGGGCCACCCTATATTCAGCTATTTAGGGACACTCTGTGGGATGAGCACTGACCTGATGTCAGAATCCTAAGACACTTGGTCTCTTCTACCGACAAGCTCAGCACTGCCGCTTGCCTATTCGCCACCCGGGCCCCACGGGATCCCCTGTCTTAGGAGAACGTTTTGTATACGTTTTGTTTGTTCAACCCATTTGTGTTATAATACTTTTTAAACTATCTTCTGAAATTGTCAACCTTCATGACCTTCGTTAATATTGAATATCTACAGAAAAGTTAAATTGCAATCGTCGACATTTAATTGTATTGTTCGTTGGTATGGTTCCTTGGGTTTGAAAATTGTTATATTTGTGTGGAATGTCGACAAAAATGGTTATAAATCTGCTATATATTGTGTGAATATACATTTTACGACACTTTATACATGTACCGGTATCTTGAATTATATCACTCGTGTGTATTTCCCGTTATTTCTAAAGCTAATTTTGGACTTAAAAAAAATAATAACCATTTAATACATCTAAATGTTGGTATACTGTTTATCAAAGGAGCATTTAACTGTCCAGAAAAAAAGTGTTTTGCTTGTATGCCTTTGTTTGAAAAATTCAAGATAACATTTTATGAACTCTAATATTGACCAATTTACAGATTGTAAAAAGTTAAATAGAAAATAATGAGATGTGAAATAAGTGTACGCGGCATAACCTACAATATTACCGATATTTAAGAAAACATCCCCAACAGCCTTAAAAATGACCATTGGTCGCTGCTCGCTGATTTGCAATCAGTTGCCCTGGATTAAAAATAAACTACATACATATATGATTCAAGCCCAATCCTAAAGTATAAACGATAGGACCTCTTCTTGACAAAAAAAAAAAAAAAAACAATAAACACAAATTCGACGAAAAAAACATCAGTTTTGTATAGATTCCTGGCTTAGTACAGTCACATTTTAAATGTGGCGGGGTTAAACTAGTTTTCCGTTTAGCGCCAACCTTCCCCCTATTGATAATGAATAACAGAGCACAAAGACACGTACAGTAAAAGTCAAATCATCCAACAATAGAGAATAAAGTCGTGTTTTAAGAAATATAATTAAGAAGTAGATCTTACAATTATTCATAATTTTACTTTTATAAAGTTTTGGAATCTTAAACTGGATCAAATGAATTTTATCTTTTACCCAATCTGGAACGTTATATAATACAAGCTTGCTAGGACGTTCCGCAAAATATGGGTGATACTTGACTTTACGCTAAAAAGTCGACGTTTATGAAAAAAGGACGTTAAATTAAATGTGGTCGAAAATCGACTGGACATTCAGGCGTGTCTGACTTTTGTAAATTAACAGGGAAAGCGTAATTTTTATAATATTTTCATGTGCAAGCATGCATGTTAATCTTGCCCATTTTGAATTTTAGTTCAATGTAGCATTCAATTTTGCAATAATGTATGGAAAACGATCGACAAAATTGTTTACATTACGAAATAAACGTAAAACTTGCCACTGGACATTCGTCTCCAATTTACGTTTTGGTCGAAGTTTTTAAAAAATCGCGCGTGTGTATGACTGAAATTGAGACAAATTTGTAAAGTTCAGTAAATGCACACGATGGATTTTAAGTTTTAAACAATTCCTGTCTTCGAGTACAAATTTATTTATGTTCAAACTTTCAATTAGACTTTTTAAACAAAAGCGTTACATAAAACGGGATAGAACTATTTGCCGTTTTACTTTCTTTTTACAAGGCTGGATTTTTTTTTTCATTTTACTTTATAACATCGTTAAATATAGAATTTAAAGCTTGTATATTCATTTAGTCCAATTTAATTTACGGAAGAGAAATCCATGACACTATGCTTAATTTTGTAACGCGTTACACGGGTGTTAATGGTAAAGTATTGTTTTTTAAGATAAATATAAAAGACGAAGAGTCTTTGAAACTTTATTTTGATATATAACAATAATGGTTTGGATGTTTGGCTAAATAAGTATCAGTAACAAATACCTAAGGTTACGGCGTTATTTCGAAAGTAACACCAACATCGTGCGAAACGTCTATATAAAAATTCCTGTCCAAACCATGAAGTAAGATTTGTTTTTAAATTTAGAATTTGTTTCCACTTTCTTGGCATAGAAACTGGTAGATCTATACGAAAAAATTAAAAGAGTATGCTTTAGTGTAGTTTGTAGAAGATGAGTTTCATTTCTTTTCTTATTGTAAAATATATGTAGCTCTAAGATATCAATATTTCACTTTTTAAATATTTATCTCTACTTTACGAATTATAAAGGCTGAAAAATATCCCACACTAAACACGAAGAAGTCAAAATAATTGTCGCTTTCTTAAAAAAAAGGCGCATTACAACTACAGAAGACGAACCTTATTATTGATTACTTTCATTTTATTTATTTAATAATTTGAGGCGAAATTGATTAGATAATATTCAAATAAAATAATCCCAAAAAAATATTCAAACTAAAATATATTAAAAGCAAAATAAAGGATTAGCAAATAATATTAAGTGAAAATAATAATTTAGAAAAGGAGTGAGAAAAGAAAAAATAAATAAATGAGAATTAAAAAGACATGTATTTGTTTATTGTAAGTACTCAGGTGCATAGGAGGTCTCTACTATTGTGACATTTTCTTTTTGTACACCTGGCTGCAAGTTGAGAAAAAGGGCCATAAAATGGCACCACAGAGTGGCATGGAATACACCTGCTGTGACAATACACGAAACCATACCATATCCGTTTGACGCTTTGTATAGGTAGTACAGTAGTGGTTTGGTTTTGTTAATTACCTTTAATTGTTTTTCATTAGTCAGTTTACAGTGACCAATTAAAACGCATTTATATTTTACCTTATGTTAAACATGTAACACATTCTTATCATTTACTCACAATCGTTCGACTCAACAAACACGTTTCTTTCAACAATTATCAACAAGTTATATATAATTTATTCGAGAAGAAATATTGCTAGAGATTCTAAAGGTCACAGAAAAGAGAAGAAGAATAAGTAAATATGCATTTTTTAATATTAACTTTTATAACAGATATTTGACATGCACGTTGATTTCAATTAAATATTTAATAGTAACTTATTTTTAAAGAAAATATGTTCTGACACCCGTCCACCTTTTTTTAATCTGAGTACGAGTCTACGAATGTCCATTTCTCCAGTTTTCAATTTACACCCCCGTTCCCCCAAGAAAAAAAAATGTAATATGCAGAAGTTATAGATATACATACGTTTAATGTTCTTCGTGTTCTAAGTCTTAATATTTATTTTCTTGAAATTTCACAATTAAAGTCCCTTTATTGCCCCATTTCCATGTAGAAAGCACATGTATAAGAGCGTAAATGAAGCAGTTCAAATCCTATCGCCTTATGCATATTATCATGAAAACATCTCTTCTATTTATTTATTTATTTATTTATTTATTTTTATTTTTATTTATTTATTTATTTATTTATTTATTTATTTATTTATTTATTTATTTATTTATTTATTTATTTATTTATTTATTTATTTATTTTAAACATATTTGTTTATCCTGGATTGGGAAACAAGCTTGATATATATATAAGATATAATGTTTGCGTATCAGTCGTGATGTTACTCTATATATAAATTCTAAAAATGCAACGGGTTAAATAATTTAGTTTTAATTTTCTCAGATTATACGTATGCTACATGTTTAGAGCTTTGGTAGCAAATAATAAAAAATAACCAAGGTACTCTGGTAGTTATTATAAGAAGAAAAAACTTAACAGTGTCTCTGCTCAAAAGATAATTTTATTTTTACTTACAAAAGAAAATGAGAATTATCCACAATTTCACGAGAAGGGGGCCGGATCATAACCTTGGCGAGCCTTAGCGATGAATTTTCTATGGAATCTTATCATTATCGAGGAAAATAACAGAAAGTGTAAATATGTTTTTGTTTTTTGCCCTAATGTTTTGGACATCCCTGTATAAATGTACACTCCAGCATAAATGGTTAGTGATACATACATTCAAATGTTTAGATTTATTTCAAAAATGTACATGTATGTTTGTTTTGATGATAATCTTGTTCTGACTAGCCTTTTTATACGGAAGTCATAATCAAATACTTTTCGTTTATTTCTCACACGTAACAAAAATGTCTTAAATTCCACCCCTCCCAAATATAAAAGTTTGACAAAAAATGTGCAGTCAATATCCTTTAAAATGATAGAACATTTTATCATGGTCTGTGTGTCCGTTATGGTGAAATAAACGTGAATTCCTTGTCTTTACGTACAAAGTTTTAAAATCATTTTTTGAATCGAACCCTTTGCCAGGATAGATCGTCGTTTTATGTTAAAACCCATCTATAGTATTATCGCCCTTGCCTGGCGGCTGGATCAAATGCAAAGAAATCAGACATGTTATAGTGGGATACAGATATGGTTATCATGCTAAGCTAGTAGTAACAATGATGTATGTTTATTACTGTGTCCATTTCATACATGGAAAAAATGAAAACACAATGATTAAAAGTTAAAATGCATCAACTTTTCAAAATTTCAGAAATATTATATCATCAATGCTCCCATAAACCCTGGTAAATTAAAGCTAATCTCTCTTGTCAGAACTCTTGGAAATAATCTTTAAGGTGGTTCGGGGGTATAAGAAAAAATCCATAAGATTTTTGTTAAATTTTGCAGAATTAAACTTCGATAAATGAACATTTAAAAAATGCAAAAATAATTGGGGGGTCACGGACTTTCCTACAAATATATGACCTTACGAAATTGATGGCCTAGAGTCCTGTTTTTCAATAGATTATAAAGGGAACAGAGTTAGTTAGCATCAATGTGAGCTGGAAACCCATCAGATTTTAGTTATATTTCACAAATGTCAAGCTACATATACTATCTACTGAAAAACATGATAAAAACTTGGGGTCATGGACCTTCTTTTTTTAGATATCTAAGAAAAACTAATTTTTCCTACACTTTTTTATAAAAAAAATTGTCACACAGTTTCCCGCCAATTATCTCCCCTGAAAATAGAACTTTTCAGAAAAAGCTTAATTTCTTTTTAAATATTGAAGCAGGGATTAAATAAAACTGATGGGATATGTATCTTTAGATAATCACTATTGTTCTATGCCTCCCCTGTGTACCTGAGATTTTGTCATAATTTTGCATGTTTTCTGTTAAAAATAGGTCAACTTTCTCCTGGGTACAAATGTATGCATTAAAACTACTGAACAGATTTTTATGAAATTTATATCAAATGAAAGAGGGGGACAATGGAAATAGCTATTTGGGCATGTGAAGGGAAACAAACTTAAAAAAAAGAAAAATTACATGTTTAATTTCAGGTGTAGTTTAGGTGTGTTCATTCAATGTCATTTTCAGAAGGTTCATAAGCATGATAAGGGTAAAATTTCTCCAGGGTTGGTTCTGAAAATAATAGTTGTATCAAAATGGAAATTATAACCTCTGAAAGACAATTATTTTCTCAAATGCTAATTAAAAACTCTGTATTTCTATATTAAGAAATGCCAAAGATATCAAAGAATTCAAAATACCTATCTTCAATAAAACTTTAAAAAAAAAAACATCAAAGTTTGAATTTCTTGTTATTTCATGGGCTTAATTAATAAACACTTTTATTGTGAATCTAAACAAATTTATATTCAATAAACAGACCAAAGAAAGGGCTTTCATGTGATATAAGTTTTATTACTGTGATATACCATTAAGCCCGCCAATTAACAGGTAGAAATTTGTCAATTTCACTTAATTCCCCTATATAAGTCTATGGCACTTACTAATAAAAATGTGCAAATATTGATTTTCTTGCTTGTCAATTTAGCACTTTTATTGAAAATTTTACTTAAGAAATTTGGACCATCTTTACAATATTCAATATAATTTCTATATTTTCAATGTGATTGCCAAATATTTTATATATGGAAATTCCTGAATAATTTCTCTTTCCAGTGATATAAATATTGTCATGATTGTGTAACCTCAATTTTTGAAATTTGTGTAAATAAAGAAGAAAGTTGGGGAGGCATACAAAAATATTGACTTTTTATACGACCGCAAAAAATTTGCAGTCGTATTATGGTATGATGTTGTCGTTGTCGTCGTCCTTGTCGTCGTCGTTGTCTGTTAACTTTTTAGTGTTTCCACAATAACCTTAGTTCCAGTTATCTGATTGCTATGAAACTTGACAATGATGTTCCTTACCATACAAGGAGGAATGGGATTGATTTTGGGGGTCCCCCTTTTTTTGTTTCGAAATTAGGGGCCCAAAAGTAATCCGATTTTGAAATTTTTTTTGGCAAGTGTATTCTTGTGAGGTAGCAAATCAAAATTTAAGAAATAATTTTTGAGACCATCCCCTTTTTCACTTGTTTTGTAATTAGGGGCCAAAAGGGTCCGTAATCAAAACTTTTTTTATTTCTGGTTTGTTTTTGAATTTTTGTTTGCAAGTTTATTTTTGTCAAGTAGCGAATCCAAATTTGAGTATTTAATTTTGTGACCCCACCCCTTTTTCACCTGTTACGTAATAAGGGGCCAAAATGGGCCGGAATCGAAACTTTTTTAATTCTTGTCCGATTTTGACAACTTTTTTGCAAGTTTATTCTTGTCAAGTAGCAGATATATTTTTGTGTCCCCTTTTTTTACTGTTATGTTATTAGGGACCAAAAGGGGCCAAAATCGTAACTTTTTTATTACTTGTCTGATTAAAAAAAAATTTACAAGTTCATCCTTGCCAAGTAGTGATTACAAATTTAAGAATAAATCTTTGTGACCTCCGACTTTTTTTCGCTCATTACCTAAGGGGCCGTAATCATAATTTAAAAAAATTTCTGGTCGATTTTTAATTTTTTCCCCAAACATTATTCTTTTCAAGAGTAGAATACAAAATTGAAAATGTATATTTTTACCCCCTTGGTCGAGTATAAATCAAGTGAACAGAAAATACATGTAGACTGTAATATCTCAACATGCTCAATGGCCTGAGTATTTTGATACACATATGGAGTTTCTAATATTTAACTGATTTTGAAAAAGACAAACATCAAAAACTTATAATTGTTTTCTGATCTGTGAACAACTTTCAATACAAAAACTTTCATCCATAGATAGTTGAAGAGAGGATAACAATTTTTTCTATGGTACAACTTATGATACATGTAAAACAAAAACTTGAATCACATGAATTACACAATATTTTTATTTATAAATAATAAATTTTATATTGCAACATATAATATACATCCAAGATATACAACATGGTATGCATACAGCAAAAGTATAAAAAAAATGATAACCAAACATTCGATTTTGATAAATAAACTAAAAATAATAACAATGGAGCCTGTTTTACCTACTCCAATTAAAAAACATATTTTCAAATTCCACATAATCATAGCAACTAAAAACGAAAGGTAACTGCTTCAGAAAGAAGAAAATATTTTTTTTTTCATTTTAAAAAGTATGAAAATATATGGAATATAGCAATATTTAAAAAACGATTTTTTTCACTTCCTGTGATTATCTTTTCACTTCCAGTCAGTCGAAATGTTGTTTCCATAGCTCCTTATGGGCTTTAACTGTGTTAGGGAATTCTAAAAGTATAGAGTTAAGGCACTTTGGCTGTTGTCAGTAATCAAATATGGGTAAAAATCATTTAAAATGACAGAAAATGACAAAACACTCAAAAGTCAAAATTGAGGTGCATCAACATGCATTCGTCAAACAATATGAAATTTGGCATTTCGAAAGAAAAAGTGTTCATTAAAAAGGGGAATATAACTTCTTATTTGATCTATTTAAAGATGACCATTAATTTGAGCAATGAAAAATCAATTAATTAACCGATTTCTTAACACAATCGTTTGTTGAAGTAGCTACATGTTTTACTAAAGTATCAAGGACTTTCAATTCAAAAAGTTTATTTACATAAAAAGATTATCATAGAAAATGTATCTATAACGCATGTATTTTTCTCTTTGATCCTTTATCAAGTTTATCTTAAATATAAAATATTAAGTATACATGTACATGATGTAAATAAATATATGTACAGGTAAACATACATGTATTGCAATTATATAATAAGAAATTTATTCACCACTAACAAACATGCAAATGAATTCTAAAACTTGACATGTATATGTGTATTTTGTCCTTCAAGACGAAACATAATGTGAATTAATCAAGTGGAGAGCCTAATGCTTTGACATGAAAAGAAGTACAAATATATTTATCATCAATCATGTTTTAAAAATTTCTAGGAAAAAAAGACATGTCGAGAAGACTACTATTTGAATAATAATCTACATTGTACTGTATACATAAATCTTAATATCTTGTAATATGTTAACAACATCTACATATTTAAAAGTCAGTTCAACACAGGATACAAAGCAAGAATGCTTACAAATTATAATATCTAAACAACATATAGATATTTTAAAGTCAGTATTCAAGCAAGAAAGCTTACAAAATTTGAGTCTTTTCAAAAGACAGAAGGGCCACCATCATTGAGGACAACATGAGGCAATACCCGGTGAATGTGATCGATATACTTAGCACATTGCTCAGCTGATAAAGATTCCCAAAATGAACGGATACCATTTACTAGATCTTCTTTCTTCTTCGGTTTTACAACAGTGTTTAAAAAGTTCTTTAAAGCTGACCAAACATTTTCTATCACATTAATGTCAGGCGAGGATGCTGGGAAATTCATTAAATGTTCATAAACACCATGTTCTTTCATCCAATCAACAGTAGACTTGCTCTTATGTTTGCTGTCATTATCCTAAAAAATATCAGATGCATGAATGACATTTTAAAATACAAGCACTTTTATTTTATACAAAACTTGAACCTATGATAATGCTTTTTTTGTGTGTTAAACCTGATAAGGACTTGTGTTACATGTTTGTTTTTGTTGTTATTTAAGTATTGTATTATTTTATACATGCAATACTAGAAGACAATAAGATTTTCTTATTTCCATAAAACTATTGATCAACAGTACTATTACCTGATTACATGTAATAGCCCACCTAGCATGTCTAGTTTAAACATTATATATTCAACCTCAAATGGGAAAAATAAGAATATGATATCCCTCTTCAGCTTCAGTTTGCAATGTGTTTTTGTAGTGTCCCATATCTCAGCCTACTCTTATCAGACTCTAACAGGAGTCTTTAAAATGCATGGGGTACATGAATTGCTCCATTTTAAAAGAACAACACAAAAAGGTGAAATATATGCATGATAAGAATGACCACTTTTGACGAAGACATTTGGTGTATTAACTTTATTGTTTTGGCTATGTGATTTTATGTTCTGTAAAGCGCTTAGAGTAATGTAATTGTAGATACATTTGCAAGCGCTATACAAGTGTTGTAATAATATTAATTCATAGGATTTTGCATACACAGGTACAGGTGCAAAAAATTGAATGCAAATTCCGTAAGCCAATAATCCAATAAAAATTGTGTTGATTAAGTGGAATCCATTAATAAAACACTTTAAATTTATAGCTTGAAAAAAAGATAAATACAATTTCATAAAAAAAAATACCTGATATAGTCTGTATCCTTCTGGAAATTTGTTGTTGACAAAAGGTAGCAGATTGTTGTTGAGAATTTTTTGGTATGTCAAGGAGTCCATTACACCAGTGAAACAGCATAGGTTGGTTCTACCACGGTAGGATATACCACCCCATATATGAACCTAGAAAATCAAAATTAAAATATTACTATATTGCATATCTAGTAGGAATGCAAAATACAACAAAACAAAGCAAAATGTAAACATACATACATGTGACATACCGACCGTCACTTAGTTTTAAAACAAGCATGACATGCTAATAAATAAATGAATGGGTGAACTACATGTATAGCTACTCCTATTACATAAGAGGTCTTGTTTTCGTAACTCAATACTGTAAGGATGGCAACAAGTCCAAAAATTAAAAATAGCATGCCATCCAACCTGCAATGTTGTTGGAGTACATGTATAGCAAGCAGGAGCTCATATCTGATTTCGGTTCGACTGTTACATATGTACATGTATATGGTTTTTTTTTTGGTTGTGATGATTTTATTTCTACAGATTTAGCATTTAAGACATTTTATTGCCGCACATTGTTTTCACTATGTTTCAAATGATTCTGTTTTTACATTTCTTTTCAAATATTGGCATTTGAGTGACCAATTACATTGTACCATTACAATTAATTGGTACCATACTTCTTTGATTCAATCAATCTTTATTTTAAAATAAAAATAATGATATTGTTGTGTCACTTCTACACGTACAATGTATGTTTGTTTGTCACTTTCATCTATATATATGCTTATTGTTCTATGTCCAGAAATGGGTCTTTCTTTGATAATCATGATAATAAGGGATTGGTTTTGAATCTTATGTGTGGTATTAATAGTTCTGAACTATTTTAGACCTGGGCCATGTTTAATAACCATTGTCGCGTACACTTATTCCACATCTCTTTATTGTCATTCTATAAACTAATTTGGAATAGTATACAGATGTATATGCAAGAATGATTTGAAGCCTACCATCATTATGATTTATGATAATTCATCTTACCTTATAAGCATGCTTAGGCTTTGGTTTCTTTCCTGGTATTTTCTGCAGTTCTGATCTTGGTTTAAAGAAAAATATCTTTCCGTTTGAACTCATCTCTACTGTGCTTTCATCTGTGAAAATAACATCTTCAAATGTGTCCCTGATAGTCAAAGCAGTTAAGCACCATTCAAGTCGTCTTGCCTGATTCATTTTACTTATCAACTGACAATACTTTACGCGTTTAGTAGTCCACCCTAGTTTTTTCCTAATCTTGCATATGGATCTTGCAGAAATACTTATTTTAAAAGTCACAAACAGTTTCTCTTGAAGCATTTTCGATGTCGACTCACAGTTTTCCTCCATCCAAACATTAATCATTTGTAAATGAAGATCATTGAGGATTGGACGCCTGAACCTTCTCTTCACATCTCTTATACTGCCGGTTGCCTTAAACCTCTAAAGAAATAGTCTGACTGATTGCCTGGTTGTTTTAATATCATGATTCACCTCCAAGGCTTTCTGGATGCCAACAGTTGACAACAAAGCAGCTGCATACTGTAATATCAGTGTCTTCTGACCATGCCGGATGTTTACAATAACATATAAAATTAAAAAAGCTACGAAATCGAGAATGATTTATTTCCGGAAAGACTGACTGACAAATAACATATATACATGTATATATAGGTACACGGTACACGGTACACGGAACGGTACACGGTACACGGTACACGGAGCGGTACACGGTACACGGTACACGGAGCGGACACGGTACACGGTACACGGTACACGGAGCGCACACGGTACACGGTACACGGTACACGGAACGATTTACACGGTACACGGTACACGGTACACGATACACGGTACACGGTACACGGTACACGCTAAAAAGGGAACGTTGAATGATTCAGGGAGTGTAATATGTGGCGGGGTTAAACTGGTTTTTTGGGCCCAACCTTCCCCCTATCAATATTCCTAGACAAAGCACAAAAACTAAACACACAATAAAAATCAAATCAATCAAAGTCCAATTCTACTAGAGAGAACCTAAGACAAAAAACAAGAACAAACAAAAGGACGGTAAAGGAACTCTCTATAGAACACTCGCTGTTACTGACAGCTAGCTGAGAATGTTTGGTCCCCCTAGAAGCCAAGACTGGTCCATGTAAAAAATAAAGACCCCTGAGATTGTGTAGTTTGGTCCTTGCCCTGTCGTACCCTAGAGTGAAGGGGTCCACACGCTAGGGGTCTACCATTTCCTAAAGGGGTCCAAAATTAAGACGATACATGTCAGTATAATAAAGTTTGGTCCCCTTCGAAGCCAAAACTGGTCCATGTAAATAATAAAGACCACTGAGATTGTGTAGTTTTATCCTTGCCCTGTCGTATCCTATATTGAGGGGATCCACACGCTAGGGGTCTACCATTTCCTAAAGGGGTCCAAAAGTAATACGTTACATGTCAGTATAGTAACGTTTGGTCCCCTTAGAGGCCAAGACTGGTCCATGTAAAAAATAAAGACCACTGAGATTGTGTAGTTTGGTCCTTGTCCTATCGTACCCTAGAGTGAAGGGGTCCACACGCTAGGGGTCTACCATTTCCTAAAGGGGTCCAAAAGTAAGACGTTACATGTCAGTATAGTAAAGTTTGGTCCCCCTAGAAGACAAGACTGGTCCTTGTTAAAATAAAGACCACTGAGATTGTGTAGTTCGGTCCTTGCCCTGTCGTACCCTGGGGTGAGGGGGTCCACACGTTAGGGGTCTACCATTTCCTAAAGGGGTCCAAATGTAAGACGTAACATGTCAGTATAGTAAAGTTTGGTCCCCTTAGAAGCCAAGACTGTTCCATGAAAAAAATAAAGACCACTGAGATTGTGTAGTTCGGTCCTTGCTCTGTCGTATCCTAGAGTGAAGGGGTCCACACGCTAGGGGTCTACCATTTTCTAAAGGGGTCCAAAAGAAATACGTTACATGTCAGTATAGTAAAGTTTGGTCCCCTAAGAAGCCAAGACTGGTCCATGTAAAAAATAAAGACCACTGAGATTGCGTAATTTGGTCCTTGTCCTGTCGTTCATTAGAGTGAGGGGGTCCACACGCTAGGGGTCCACCATTTCCTAAAGGGGTACAAAGGTAAGACGTTACTTGTCAGTATAGTAAAGTTTGGTCCCCATAGAAGCCAAGACTGTTACATGTAAAAAATAAAGACCACTGAGATTGTGTAGTTCGGTCCTTGCCCTGTCGTATCCTAGAGTGAGGGGGTCCACACGCTAGGGGTCTACCATTTCCTAAAGGGGTCCAAAAGTAAGACGTTACATGTCAGTATGATAAAGTTTGGTCCCCTTAGAAGCCAAGACTGGTCCATATAAAAAATAAAGACCACTGAGATTGTGTTGTTTTGTCCTTGCCCTGTCGTACCCTAGAGTGAGAGTGTCCACACGCTAGGGGTCTACCATTTCCTAAAGGGGTCCAAAAGTAAGACGTTTCATGTCAGTATAGTAAAGTTTGGTCCCCCTATAAGCCAAGACTGGTCCATGTAAAAAATAAAGACCCCTGAGATTGTGTAGTTTGGTCCTTGCCCTGTCGTACCCTAGAGTGAAGGGGTCCACACGCTAGGGGTCTACCATTTTCTAAAGGGGTCCATAAGAAATACGTTACATGTCAGTATAGTAAAGTTTGGTCCCCTTAGAAGCCAAGACTGGTCCATGTTAAAAATAAAGACCACTGAGATTGTGTAGTTTGGTCCTTGTCCTGTCGTACCCTAGAGTGAAGGGGTCCACACGCTAGGGGTCTACCATTTCCTAAAGGGGTCCAAAATTAATACGTTACATGTCAGTATAGTAACGTTTGGTCCCCATAGAAGCCAACACTGGTCCATGTAAAAAATTGAGACCACTGAGATTGTGTAGTTTGGTCCTTGCCCTGTCGTTCCCTAAAGTGAGGGGTCCACACGCTATGGGTCTACCATTTCCTAAAGGGGTCCAAGGGTAAGACGTTACATGTCAGTATAGTAAAGTTTGGTCCCCTTAGAAGCCAAGACTGGTCCATGTAAAAAATAAAGACCACTGAGATTGTGTAGTTTGGTCCTTGCCCTGTCGTACCCTAGAGTGAGGTAATGTGATGTTTGGCATAAGGATAAGAGGTTACATGTGTGCTCTATAAAGTTTTGTTCAAGGAGTTCCTTTAGTTTTTTTTAAATAAAGGAGTATTTCCGGGTTGCTTATTAACTTGTGGTTTTGATTCCGATTCTGATACAAAAATATGTGAAAACACAATACAGAAAACTTTGAGCATACATTGTATCAGGCTAGGTTATTATTAATAAAGATATTCTTGTCGCCGCCAAAAACTAACAAAATGAAGGACAATAAATAATAAACCATTATAAACTGTTACAATCTATTATTTCCTGCTTAAGTTCATGACAGTTCAAGATGGAAAATACAAATCTGTCATGGCCTATTATTTTCTGCAGCAATTCACAATAGTGCATAACAGTTAGTTAGAACTGCCTTTTACTATGGCAATGGTGTACAGTGCATAATAGGTCAAGAAAAAATGTCAACTGCTTTGCACAAGTGCTACGAACCAGGACAGTGATAAACAATACACTCAGGTAAAATTGTAACAATTTAGGACAATGATTAACAATCAAGGTAAAGTCTGTCACGACCTATGACAAACTTACCAATGTCGGACAGTCGAGGCCAAAGTAGGACAGTGCATTATAAGTGGAAGGTAATCACTGTCACAAACTATCCTTGATTGTATAGGGTGAAAATGTTAATTCACTGTTGTTTGACAGTAGTTTCACAGTAAATAGCAGTGTAAGGCAGTAAAAAAATGACTGTATCTGGTATAGACAGTAATTTTTTTGGTTCATATTGAAGGCAAATTTGGTAACAAATTGAAATTCAAAGTTTTCTTTTACTACATTTTGGTCTAAATGACATTATAAAAAATTGGGGACGAAAACAAATGTGATTTTGGTAGACAATATGCTTTAAAAGTTATATTTCACGAGTGTTAAACGTGCTCAGCAGAACCCACTCAATTACTGACCGATTGAAAAAGGGGAAGCACGGTACAACTAATCATGCTTAAGCTATGTTCCAGATTTTTATTTAATGTTCAGTAGATGATGAAAAATCTTTCTCGAAATTTTTTTTCCAGTTTGACCTTAAATTCGGCTCGGAAAACAGAAAATAGATGATTGACTGACCTAGAGATGGAGGCACGATATAACTCGTCACACTAAAGCTATGTACAAAATATTTGAAATCAATCCCTTAGATGGAAACAGGGAATCTCTAACAAATAAAAAAAAAGATGTGAGAGCAGGTGGTGTAGTGATTTATGCGTCTGTAGTCCGGCCACTTGAACCAAAGTTCAAAGTGGTTTGATCCTTATCAGGGTTTAAAAAATTTATGAACCATTTTTTGTATTCTCTCTTGAAACAATTTGCAAGAATTTTCTAAAAGATTGATGCTAGTCCATCGAACGGAAAGAAAAAAAGGTTGTCCCGTGTATGTCCCTTTGTAGATTTTGATAAGTGTATGCTCAATTGGACCCGCTTAAAAAGCCACCCTCGCAAACTGCTAGCTCGAGAGGACTTCACAAACTGTAAATCAGTATAATTTAGCGGCAGTTTTATTTTCGCCACTTTGGCAGGGACATTTCTATTGTAGTGTATGGACAATAACATTACAGTGCAAACTAATATACAGTCGTCATACTGCGATAAAAGAAAGAGCGAACATTTTCCGGTTTACAGTAATTATTTAATTTGTTTCCAAATCCAGGAAAAATAAATTTGTTTAAACTAAACCAACTGAACACACTTTTTATCCGTCAAATAGTCTAAGTCAGCTCGGAAAACATGAATTAGATGATTGGCTGACTCGGAAAGAAAAGAGGATGTACAACTTTTCATGACAAGGCTGTGTACCATCTATGGAATTATTTCTTTCAGTAGAAGAGTTTAGTAACCAGTTACGAAACAGACGAACAAACAGTTGTCCTATGTCTTTCTTTTTTATGCAGTTTAAAAAATTATTACCTCTAATATGTGGTGGTACTGGATCTTCTTTCATTTTTCTTTGATCTCTTTCAATCTGTCCTGTAAAATTAGTACATGGATATTAAAAGAATAAAGAATACTGACCAAGTTTGAAAGATCAAATTTTGGTTTGCAACTTTGCCTTTAATAAATTTTGAGTTTATTTGTATACATATAGTAATTTTGAAAATACGCGAGTTTCGGAATAAACTCCAGTATTTTTGTTTCACAACAGCATCTATAATATGTTTAGTTATTGTTTAGTTAATTTGTACAGATAATGTTTTGACGTATTTGGCCTCTTTGATTGTTTTTTTTTTCATAACAAATTTATTGGAATTCAATATAAAAGTTTCGGATAGAATATTTTATAAGGATTCCCACGAAACTCGGACATAAAGTAAAAAGGTTAAATTGTTGCATAAGGGTCCAATTGTGACCCTTTGTCGCGTTGTAACTTGTGCGCGATAGATAGTTTAAAATCAGTGCAATATTTGGTTGGCAAAATTACATAAGAAATACAATGAAAGACAAAGTATAAAAAATCAGATGAAGAGTAATCAAGCTTTGCCAAAAGAACAATTCCTTTTGGAACTTCTGAAGGCTGCTGACAGTCTTGCATCGTGTTTTTTTAATTTCCAGTTTGCTGAGCGCAGTATGATACGACTGCAACATTTCAAATCCTGTAGGTTTTAGGCCTTATTTGGATAGTCAATGTTTTTGGAATCATGCATCCCTTGTTGGAAAGATTTTATAGACGTGCATTCTTTAGTGGACTTTTCGTCATAAGCAGAAATGAACATGCAAACTGTCACTTAATCTATTGTTTGGCCTTTAACTTTATTCACAACCTTTTCCCTTTTATACGCAGAAAAAAGGAGTTCAGCAAAAAAAAAAATATTTCAACCGTTTTATATACAAGTTTTATTCTGTCCGCAGCTAAGGGCCCATTCAAAACAAGCCATTGTGGTAATACATTATATACAGATACGACCAAAAATAACCTGTATACCAAGTTAACTAGAAAAATAAACTTTTTGACTGCCTAAAGTTAACTGAGGTCTGCTTTTTAGATTACATTACACAGACTGTGGACCAGTCTTAAGTTAACTGTAATAGCACACTTGTTCCCTGGTCAGCTCTTCTTGGCAGCTCTGTTAGTTTACTTTAGCCATTTTGATTTATATTAAATTATGCATGCATATTTTTTATACTTTTAACCATTATTTATTCATTGATTTTTTAAAGAATGATTTTTAACTCCAATTGTTTATTGCATCATCAATTTACTTTAAAAATTCATATGTATTTATCTATTTAGATAAAACATTTATTTATTCGACTTGAGTTCGCGTTGCTGAATGCGGTTTTGTTGTTATGTGTTTTTGTGTTTTATGTTGTTATGTGGTTTGTTTTGTTGTGATGATTTTTGTCTGCCGGTTTTGTCTTTGTCTTTACGGTTTTATGATACTGACTACCCCTTTGGTACACCTTTGCTTCTTTTAAAGATATATATATTTTATACGCATATCCTGGCAGGGTGCTTAGCAAACAAAAACATATTATTCAATTCCAATTAATTGTTTTATTTTTTTAATAACCACAAATACAAAAACATTATTAAAAATATTAAGTTTTCTAAAATAATTATTTATTATAAAATGTTTATTTATTTACATTATTTATTTTTGTTTTGAAAGTAGTAATCTATTTTTAAAATAATTTTTTATATTAAAATATTTTTATATTTATACTATTTATTTGCTTTAGAAATATTATTTTAATTTTCGTTGGGACTGCTCCGACCTAAAGTGACCTTGAGTTCGCTAGCAACCAACAGTTACCTAAAGTTAACTTTGGACTGCTCTGACCTGAAGATAACTTTGGACTGCCGGTTCCGGTTCTTGGTCAAGAGCAGTCAAGATCTGTCCGGACCGCGTGCAGGTTGGTTTATGCACTTTTCCGAAAAAATCATCCGTTTCCCGACCCTTTCAAACATAAAAAATAAAAAATCAATTATAAAGTTATTTTATGTCGAAATGAACAGGAATTTGATACGTATTTAGACAATACGTAAATGCGTTAAAATACGGTATGATATGGTACCATAAATAAGGATCCATGGCAACAATTTAGTCTGCAACATGGCTTTTCTCGGATTTTTAAATTGAAGTTTAGCACCCCGAGAAGCACCATCGAATTGATTGAAAAGCATTTATTTGGGTTCGTTTATATCGATTTATTTGGATTAAGATGCTCATTGTTGATAATATGAGAAAATCTTTTAATTTTTTGACAAAAAGTGTAAATCAGAATGAGAAAAACCTGCGTTTTTCATCTTGATATCAATTTTTTGTTATAATTTTCAAAACTACGAAAAAAATAAGCAGCAATTCTCAAATTCCATATGTTATGATCTATTGTGTGGTAAAATTCTAAAACAATCGACGTCGATCTGCGGGGTGCTAAACCGATTTAAGAAATGAGGTATCAAATTTCGCCTGATTTGCCAAATAAGGTAAAAGGGGCGGGACTTAATTTTCAATAGAAAATTCTTATATTCTGGTTTTTATAACTATGGAGTAATATTTATAAAATATAATGGTTCTGATAACTGTAAATAATTATGTCGGACTGAATAAGACATTAAAATTACAAATATTTTATCGAATCTATATGGTACAGGCATTTTATTTTTAAGAGCATTCGTCGCAATAAGGGAGAAAACTCTTGGAAACTTTTTTTAACTTTTGGTGGGACATAACGTCATTAACATCGCTGCGCAGACTGCTCTGTCAAGGCTAAAGTTAACTTTTGTTAACTAGTAATTGGAACGTGGTTAACTCAAGTTACCAAGAAAAAACAACTTAATGACTGCCTAAGGTTAACTTTTATACAGGTTATGTCTGGACCCATCTGTAGTGGCATATTTACCTTTTTTGGTCCCTTAAATCGTAAGCGAAAACAGAGGACCCCAACACTTATTATCCTTTCATAGTTGGACATTTCGAAATTACAGTAAAATTTCAAAGCAATGGGATATTTAGAATATTTTGGTAACACTACTGACCCAGCCACACTCCATGTTTTTACCACGGACGATTCTTGAAAATCTAGTAACACTAGCCTGAATCGTTTTCCAGTACAGACACAAAACGGAGCAGTTACAATTTTTACGAACAACTGTGGATTTATTCATTTTCTTGGTACCAATTTTCGTCGTTTGACAAAACAATATCTGTTCGTGTCCTCTTAAATTCGTGGTTCTAAAGTCCTCTGGATAAAGATTAATGTTAAATTTTCTTTTCGTCGGGTATTAATTAGGGATGGCAAACTGGTCAATATATACTAACCGGTTAATCGTGAGATCATCCGACCGATTAGCCGGTTAGCCGGATGATACATGAAGGGATACAAAAGAAGACAAGGTGTCAAATCAAAATGAAAATCTCATGTTAGATTGTGACTTAAGCCTTCCCGTTAAAAGTTAATGCAAGTCAAAAGATGAATAATTCGCATTATAAGCTTTAAATCGGCGTTTAGTTTGAATAGAGGAAAAACAGAATATGATGAGTATTTTAAAAATGTCACTTTCAATACGCAATGAAAAGACGCAAATGAGTATCAATGCCTTATTATAGGACAAATTGAAAACGTACATTTGTTTTAAGGCCAAAAGGCAATGACAAATGCAAAAGACACATAGGAACAGGACGACAAGAAAAAAGAAACAAGCAATACAGGTTTAAATTAACTGCAATTAGTTACATGTAGGCTTAAAATCTTAAATGTTTTTGTTACTAATAATGAACCTTTGAATAAACAATTGCGTCAAAACTTATTCCATGTCTTGGATTATCCATTTCAATCAAATTTCTATGTGTTTGTATAAACATTTGTGTCCTAACTTACTAGTATTCTATGGCTTGCAGTTATCTTCGCTAATTATCCATTTCAATCATCTGTTTGTGTTACTGATTATTGATTAAGTCCTTTTAATTGAAATTTAAATGTAGAATTAAAAAGTAACAAGACAATAGTTCCTTTTTATCTTTTACGATTAATCGATTGCTGAAATTTGTAACCGGTTACGGTCTTTCCGACCGAATAACAGGTTAACTGGTTAATTGTTGCCATTTTGTGAGTCAAGGCCATCCACAAAAACCACAAAAAAATGATACTCCACGAAAACAATTTATCAGGCACCATTCGAATGTAATTTAATTAGTAATCTTACTTTTTTTTTATTTTCAAATTGAAATTTGTTAAAGATATATACCTAGCTTTATAAGTCTCAAATCTGTATTTGTGACAGTGGTTTTATTAATGGTGTCAGCGATATCAGCGTTATCAGTTCTCAAGGCGTCCAAAAAACCACTGCAATCCTTCCGAAGTAGAATTCCGAGCATTCGTCTACAACTTTCATTTCTGGTCAGGCCTTCAGCACAAATCTCTTCCCTTTCCTCGGAGGTTAAAAGATCGTTGCTTAGTAGAATGTCACATAATGTACCTCTGCAGTCCACCTTCTCAATAATAATTCTGTAGTTCTTCTGTATTTGGACTTCAGATAAAATAATAAGCAGAGGTTAATAAATGGATAAAACATTTTTAAAAAACTTTAAAAAGAGTTACATGACCCTTATATCGCAATGAAAAAAGGGAGTTTGGCACCATAAATTCATATGAGATTGATCATTCCAGTTCGGTAGATTTGTTGCTGTCTTTATTTACAGGGTCAAGTGATTCTAATGAAGCCATCTTTTGACAACTTTTGTCAAACACATATATTAAGTCAATCTCATTTTTTTGATTAAAGAACAGAGACAATTTTATGTTTTATATTAAACAAACACATTTTTCTTTATTTATTCTATACAATTTATATAGAAAATATAATGTTCTTAATTGTATTCGGGATTTCTGATGTGTATTGGTGACCCATTATTGAAAAGGGCGAGGCATCCACATAGTTACATTCTGTATTACATTTGACTTAATACGCAATCTGATATTACAAGATAACAGCACCGTGTTAATGCAGCATACAAAGCTTAAACTTAAAAACGAAAGAATATGAAATATATGCCAGAAAAACACGATCCACATATTCAAATGATTTTGATAAATGTACAACAGCCAAATCCACCGCGTGTGAAGCACTTTTCTGGATTAACCTTCATCAGACAAGCTAGGAGTATAAAACTTGGAAAACCGGTTGAATATTAGATTTGAAAAAAAAAAACAAAAAAACAGAAGCCAAAAATATAACAACAATGACCAAACAGAATTTTTTCACATTTTCAAGAAATAGCCAAACGTTGTCAATTTTTGGAAATATGTTAACTGTTTCTTTCCAACACATATTCCAGTGCTCAAAAATATATAAGAGCATACAAACGAAACACGGGGAAGCTTTCTATGTAGCCTTAAAAACTAGTTACAATAAAAGTGGAACGATTTCCAATTCAGTGTGTCAAATTCGGTAAAGGAAGACACAACATTCTCTATGAAAAACCAACATCTGCACTCTTCTGGGGGATATATATCCCATACTTATCTATGTGTACATGGTGTCTACCATAAAATTTCTTGAGTGAAGACAGCTACCGAGGAGCAACCTAACTCTGTGTAAGCAATTTATGTGTCAAACGTGACCGTCTACCAAGGTTTTTTTTGTAATTTCCACAAGCTCTAGGGTAACAACTTCACTATAATCTTGAGCGAATGATATGTTGCTACACAAGACGGGAATATTGAAAATAGGCAAGTTGAAGTCAATTGTGGACCATTGTCACTTAAAATAGAGACGGTAGTTCAATATGAATGAAAATGGTTCGACTAACTTCAAAAGTTTTCTCCGTGGTGGTTTTTTCCATTTGGATAACTTCCGGCTATTTAGATTGTGCATAAACCTTAAACAAGAACAAAAATTCTAAAAATGGGCCGACAAAGTCCACATTGACGCATTGCCATGCCTAATCTTGAAACTCTAAAGCGTCCAGTGTTGCTTGTTTTAGTCTTTTGATTTTGTTGAAATCCTGGGCATTTCATTGATAATCATTTGACGTCTTTGTCTGTACATATATGCCGGCACTAGTAAAGTATGTCCGAGCTTGTTTGGCCATTTTGGAATAGCTCGTTTTGAAATAGATTTATATTCAGCTGTTTTGTGTTTTGTGTTTCAATGATTTGCTCCTCGGTTGCTGTCTTCACTCAAGAAATTTTACGGTAGACACCATGTACTCATAGATAAATATGGGATTTCTATCTCTCAGATGAGTGCAGATGTTGGTTTGTCATAGGGTTTTGTTTTGTCTTCCTTTACCGGATTTGACACACTGAATTGGAAATTGGCAACGCGGCGGGTGTGCTATAGCAGGCAGGAACCGCTTACTCTTCCAGAGCACCCGAGTTCACTCTTGTTACGACTTGAGTTCGCGTTGTTGATTTCTGTTCGGTCGTTTTTATGTTTTGTGTTTCCTTGTGCTGTCCTTGTTCATGTTTACCGGTTTTGTCGTTGCCTTTTCGGACTTTTGACACTCGAATGCCCCTTTGGTGCCTCTGCTTATTACATGTTGTCTGTTTTTGTTCCGTTCTTGTCGCTGGTTTTGTCTCTGCCCTTTCGGACTTTTGACATTTGGATACCCCATTGGTTCCTCTGCTTCTTTCGTGCCTTTTAGTGTAAAAGTGTACAAAACGACCTTTGTCATTCGTCCATCCGTTTTGTACCATTGTTAAAAAACGATGCCTAGTGTTGCATAATTTATAGTATCACGCTGCACTTGCTTGGAAGATTTCGGCAAAGCATCAATCTGTGCCACGTGAAACATTCATATTGCTTAACAATATAAATTATTCTTCTCCATTGTTTGTTTCCATAGGTAAACAGTACAGTGAGTCTGCAATGCCGTGTTTTACGGTTCCTCTGAACTTAATGTGATAATTACCATAACATTTATAATATTTTTTTTGTCTTTGATCACTGTTTAATTCTTTTTTTTAACACCAGGTTTCTTTCCTTGTAATGCACTTGGTTGATATATTTGGTCTTGGGTACTTTTCGTTCAATACTTTTTGCTTTTGATTTTCCAATGTTTTGATTGTTGAAGGGAAATATCGATAAACATGTACAGCATAATCAAATTAACCGTCTTGTACCCCCTGTCTGTTATGTGTATTTTGTAAGCTGATAAGAACAAAGAATATCTTTGTAGTCTTGTTGGTGCTGCCAGGGACACCACTTTCTGTGAATTGAAGATAAGATGAGTGGTCAGTGGTCCGTTATCAGCACAAATTTTCTCCTGTACAGGGACGAATGGAATTTCTTGATTCTCAATATGATTCCTAAGGCTTCTTTGTCTATATGAGAATAGTGTTTCTCTGAGGTTAATGTATTCGGGACCCCAACGCTATCGGTTTCGAACTTCCATCGGGCAGCCGACCGGAATTCACGATTCCAAGGCCCTACGGACTGGCATCGCAAGCTAACGTTATCAACTGATCCGTATTAAAGTGAGTCAGTATCATATCAGAAGTAATCAAATCATTCGATCTGTCGAATGCCTCTTGACACTCTTTATTCAAATTCCAACGACTGTCCCTACTGAGAAACTGAAGCATGGGAGTCAACGTTATAGCGAGGTTCGGAAATAACTTATTGTAATAGCATAAGAATGATTTCAGCTGAGAGACTTCTCTCTGCGGGGATGTCGAAACTATTGCGTCAGTTTAAACATATTTTATTGTCAAACATATACAAAAGGATTGGGCACAAGTTATTTCAACTTACAAGGCCTTTTCCAAACAATACTAATATACACAATGATAATCAAGATGACAGCAATTACTTTTAAGTGCACCCATAACTAAGTTTAAACAAATACTACAAAACGAAAAATACAAGAGAAAAGAAGAAATAAAAGTAAGATATATAAGTAAGTGAGCGGGTACATTTTCTGAAAAAAAAATAGGGGGAGTCTGCTAATCTATAATTATTGCTGAAACGCTTTGTCTTTTTGATGTAGCTATGAACGTTTCGAAAAAGAACTTTATTCTGTTCATCGCTTAGCGTTTCATTGCCAAAGAGAATGTTTTCAATCGACAAAGTTACAAATTGAGTATTTCTCATAAGTTCCACACGAAAGTTAAGATATAACGGACATTCCAAAAAGTAATGAATTGCATCTTCCAAAGGCCATCCACACAGACAACTTGAGTCATTGACTAAATTTACTCTGTATAGATCAGCCGTCCTTATCTATGATATGACAACAAAAGTTAATACTATCAATTCACAAAATTCGCTCACAATCCATACTGATCGAGTCGGTGTAACACAGCTTCGGTATTTTTAATGTTTCCTTATAGGACGCGCCAGTGATTATCATGTCGTGTAGAATTCCTGGAATTCCTTAAAGAATTCGATCGATCGTTTTCTCCCAGATAGCCAAAGCACATGCGATTCTGAAGGCTTAACGATTGAAATGGTACAGTCCACGGTGCGTTCTAATCGTAAGCAACTCACAGGATAGTTCATCTACCGGAAGTTAAAGATAAGTTTCTGTAAAGTCTATTTCCCTCTCTCCCCATTTACCATTGTACCATATACCATCCCCATACACTATATAATATCCCATTCCCATACACTATATAATATCCCCATCCCCATACACCATTTACCATCCCCATCCCCATCCCCATATACTATTTACCATCCCTATCCCTATTTACCCTTCCATTCCCCATGCATCATATATTATTCCCATACCCACAATGCAATGGTTTATTATCGACATACATATCTATTTTACTTATTCACCTAATTATATATCTATTTATAAAACAATATTCAAATATAAATGTTTATTTTCATTTATTTATTTAAAATTTTAATTACAGAGTTGTATTTTATTTATTCTAGAATGATTAAAAATACATAAAAAATAATATAAGCAATTTTCATAGAGATCTTGAGCGGTACGTCATTTAATTTGAACCTGAACTTTCTGGTAACTTTTACTTATTAACTTAATCATATATTTATTTATAAAACAATTAAAGAAATATTCAAATATAAATGTAATTTTTTATATACTTAATAATTTATTTAGATTATCATATTTCATGTATTATAGAATAATTAATAATACATAAGCATAATGTAGTCAATGTAAGCAATTTTCATTGAGATCTTACGTCATTTCATTTGATTCTAAACTTTCGGTAACTTATGCACATTCTATTTTTTTATATATCCGCCAATGTCTACTTATGAATTCCTTCAATGAATAACGAAAATCAAATAAAAATGTTTAAATGGCATTTAAATGAACATATTTTTCTATCAGATAAAAAGCTGTGCTTAAAAAGTATGTTTAACAATTTTATCAATTATTTCGAAAATAATATTGTTTAAAATTTACATTATTTATATTTTTCTATAAATACACAAGGCTATCGTCTTATTTGCTGAATCAGAAGATAAAATAAAATAATGTTTTATTTAAAATATTGATAACAATCTAAATTTACTATTCAATAATATGGACTGATCAAATTCGAAATTCTATTTACCATCCCCATTCCCCATTTAACATTCAATGAACGATTCAAATGCAAGATACCATTAACCATCCCCATTCCCCATTTAGCGTTCATGTTTTATTATTCCCGTCCCCATACACGATACCATTTTCCGTTTACCATATACTTCTTACCGTCCCCATCCCCATCCCCATTTCCCACCCCCAATATACCATAGAATGGGAAGCTTTTGCTATACAGGGACTATCGGTGTCGCATAATCACTGTGTTGAAGGAAACAGTGGTTCAAATGGGGCATCCAAATATTATAGCTTTTACATATTTCGGACGACTGTTTTCTTTCAAGGCTAATTTTGCCGTTATTCCTTGGACTTGACCCAATCCTTTCTTACGTTTTCTCTCGGATTTCTGTCAATACCATATCACTCCTAAGAACATGCAAATCGATCCAAGTAATTTTTACTAAACTCCGCAAAAGATTTATCTTCTAATCAACTGGATTAACTTTATACTTATCAAAGCAAATCAAATGAAATATTTTTTTCTTTAAAATCATGAAGACAGCGCTTTTTCGAAATATAAATTGTACGTTCGTAAAATTATTGAATTGTCGAACTCATGGAACTTTTCCCTATTGACACCAATTGTAAATAAATTCTTAATTCGGAGATCCACAACGGCTTTCCTTACGACATTAAATTAGGGTAATGAAAAATCCTTAACATGTTAGTAAAAATCTTTAGACTCTATTCGCGGATATAAAGTGTTAGTAAAAATTACCTGCCTCGACACGCGTGTTCCTTGGAGTGCATATATCGATTAAATATTTCGCGGTAAGACCTTTTCTTCTCAACCACTGTCTTTCGAATAACGGCAATCCTTCTTTTGGCTCAACATATATAACTGCAGAGTCTGTTTTTTTTTTCTCTCGCATATTCTAGTGACTGTATGCCTTTGCCAGATGACGTATTACGTACCTGTCAGTTCCTTTATATGCTTTTTCGGAAAGTATCTTTTAAATCTGATTTCGAAATTATGAAAAATCCTAAGCCAGTGTCTTACTCCATTTTCATTTGTACTCCTTCGACCTTTAGATTTTGCCACGTTACATCAAAGTCATTGTCAATATTGTGCCAATATTGTGAACTTCAAAACTAGCAACGTGATTATCGTCCTGTTAATCATGTATGAACAAAAAAGCATTTTTTTCCTCAAATACGTTCCAAGCCCCAGTTTACGATACGACCTTTGTATGAGTAATACTTTCTTGTAGTGATGGTATGAGGCGTCCTTGAATCGACAGTTGGACGGTGAATGACATGTTTTATTGCTACGGTAGCATCGGTCTTTAACGATGGTCTGGCAGAGTTTGCAGGTTTAAACTTTACTCTTTGAGTCAATGTTTGGCTTGCAGTTCGGTTGCATCATGACTTGTAGATTCCATAGCTATACTAATTTCAAGCGCCTTATCAAATGGCAGGTCTTTTTCAGACAAAAGTTTCCTTTGGATAGTATATAGGATGCCATATACCAATCAATCAAGGAGTTTTTCTTTTAGTTATGATTTAAATTCACAATGAAAAGATTATTTACACAATTGAGCAACGCAATGATTATTAATCTCGGCTTATTTTTTATTTATTTTATCGAAAGAGAATCATGTTTTCAAGGGTTTCAGGGCTTAATGATTGCTTTATTTTTTTTAAATAGTCAACTATTGAATCAAAACCTCCTGGCAAATACTAGAGATCGGGCAATGGTTAATAAACATTAATTGGGCTTTATGCAAAATTGGATACTACCACCATCAATCGAAATGTATAATTCATAATCTAATATGACCATCATCGCAAGTTGGTGTGTGTTGGGAACCCATTACTAAAATTGGCGAGGCATTCAAACTGTTACATTCTAAACTATATTTCATTCAATACACAATATGATAATACAGGCTAACAGGCAAGTGATAATGCAGCATGCAAAGCTTGAACGATATACTGTAGAACTAGCTGTTACTTTAAAAGTTGAACGGAAGCAAACATGACAGTTTCCTCTCGCATGAATCAGGTGAGCTTAAGATGGAAAAGACCCGGGCAGGAATGTAGAGTCTGACAGGTTTAAATATCACTAAGAGCTGACAGATTTCCTCACTTTATTAACCATTTGTAATTTTTTAACCCATAATTAAGGGGGTATTCTTCTGAGGTTTCAGTCTCGTTGAAATCTCGTTTGTGAATAATTTTTAAACATTGCCTTATATAATTGAAACTTTTTGTGGATATATATCAAATGATGATCCATCTAAATTTTGTCAAAAAATTATGCAGATATGATTAGTAGTTTTTGAGATATGCAACATTTTAATTTTTGACCAAATTTGACCATTGATCTCAATCTGACAATTGCCAATTTCAGGGTAGGGGTAGTAAAATTCATGTTCCAACAAAATATTCATGCTATTCATATAATTTCTTTTCTAAATTCAAAAAGGTATATTTTTCCAATTATTTCAAACGAATATGGAGAGTTTTGAGGTTTTGGTATGATAGAAAATTTTAAAAATCTTGATTTTTACCGGTTTTATGGTGTCTTGAAAATGACCTAAAAACGCACATTTTTGGGACTAAACTTTCTTATATCATCACGGACATATACTTTTTTGAGTTAAATTTATTCAGAATCATAGCATTTATCAATATGGAAACTTTGAGAGATAACTTGATTTTGAAACTTGATATTTTAAAGAATTAATTTATAATTTATAATTAAATCAAATTACCTCAAAATAGGCCAAAAATGATGAAATTTGGGGAAAATTGTCAAAATAGGCCCTTTTTTAATGGCTGTAGCGAACTAAAATTCACACGGATATATTGTTTTCTGAGTAAATTTGATTTTCTCAGGGTCTAAGCATTTCAAAAATGTAGGTTTGGGAAAAAAACTTGGTTAAGAAAAAAATTGACCCCTCAGAAGAATACATCCTTAAACCTGTACTGTCATATTGTAACAAAAAAACTCAAACCAAACCACATTGATAAATTCCAAATATTTTCAGCGCCTAGAAGCAGAGGTACCAACGGGGTATCCGAATGTCAAAAGTCCGAAAGGGCAGAGAAAAAACCAGTAAACACCAACAAGAACGGGACAAAAGTAGACAACATGTAAAACATGGAATCACAAAATACTGAAAATCACTCAACAACGCGAACTCCATTCGAAAAAGAGTGAACTCAGGTGATCCGATAGAATAAGCAATTCCTGTCTCCTATAGCACATCTGTCGTGTTGCCAATAGTCCATTCAGCGTGTCAAATCAGGCAAAGGTAGAAAAAACAAAACCCTTTGACAAACCAACATCTGCCTAGATAATGATAAATATATTAGAAAATGTTTGTCAATTTAGTGTTAAAGTCGATGAGTTTGGTTCGGCTAAGCTATCAAATGATGTTGGATGGTTCTTGTATAGCAATAAAAGTGCATGACTCTTTTTGGGCATGTTAGCAAAGCGCTGCTGTTTTCCATTCAAACATACCTTTGAACTTGCATGCCGACACATAAAAAAACCCTCTTTTCTAACGACACCATTCACCTTGGAAATAAGCCTTTTATGCAAAAAAAAATATTTATTGATCTATCAAGAGTTTTACTTCAAGCAGGTTTAGCACAGCCTCCTTGCTATTAAATAACGGGTTGAAAATTTTGATAATTACGTTTATGATCAGAAGATTCCACAAAAAAACTCGCTTATTATCTTTAATGAAAATGAGGTAAGGAAAAAAAATTGTTAATTGACCAATGAAATCAAAAGAGGTCAGGTGTTAACGAAAGTAACACATTATTCATAATATTATGGTCAACAAGTGATAAAAGCCGCAATTTCTAAGTTGTAATAGTGTTTTGACTGTTTTTATCAAAAGATTTGTCAGCTAGGGAAATGCTTTAATAAGGTACCTTTCTGTAGCAATATTTTTTTTTATCTAAATTTTGCATTTTTCTACTTTGGATTATGTCTGGCAATTGTAACAATATATACTCTTCAAAAAAAGTTACGCATAGATAGAAAATTCCCCGTAGGTTTAATGCAAATCGAAACAATTCCAAAACATTATTGCCGAGCTATTCTGCAACCGATTTTTCACGAAATAAAATCCAGTAGAAAGCAAACAAAATAAAGATTGTTTGATTAATTTTGACCAAAATCTTAACTTCAATGGTTTTTAAGAGATTGTGAGTAGAAAACGACTAATGTTTTTCACGAAACATTTTGCATTGATGTAAACGGGAAATTGAATCGTAAAATGTACACTTGAGTTCTACTTGCAATATCTTAAAAAGCATCGATGGTACGATTTTACTCATGTTCATGTTTCAAATCTAATGGAAAAACTTGTTTCGCAATCAATTTCTTGTCAATTTTATTAAACCGGCATATACTTTGGAACTCAAATATCAATTTTTACTTGAGTAACTAATATTTTACGTATAAAACTTGCAAGTGTGTTCTTAATACTCTTATGCAAACCAATTTTCATTATAGTTTCTTAACTATGAACCTTATTTTTGAAAAAAAATGATACATTTATACATATGGCTATGTATATTTTCAACTTATCTTAGCATATATGTTTCAAATCTAATGAAAAAACTTGTTTCGCAATCAATTTTTTGTCAATTTTATTAAACCGGCATATAATTTGCAAAGTAGCAACATCAAAAGATGTGAGAGCTGTAAATTGAAATTCCCAAAATAAAGCAAAGATTCTCCATAGAGCTAAGAAACAGATTCAATGGCCGTACGGACTCTGATGAAGAATACTTAGAAAGTCAATGATCAGCCTTAAAACCATATATATATAACGAAATTGCTAAATAAATCTAAGGTCCAAAAAAGAAATCAATTCATGATTGGATAAGCGCCAATAGTTTGAAATTGGTTGATGAAAGAAAGTCATTGAAAAACAAAATAGATGGAACAAGATCAGAGAGAGTGAAAGAAAAGCTCCAACAAGAGTACAGCCAAAGAGAGAAAGATGTCAAAAAGAGCATGAAAAGAGACAAGAAACAGTGGTTTGACAAACTTGCTACTGAAGCAGAAACAGCAGCAAGTAAAGAGATCATGAAAGTTGTATATGACATATCTAAAAATCTGTGCAATGCCAAACATAGACACATGGATTATGTAAAGGATTACAACGGGACAGTTTTTACCAAAGACAGCGAAATAGATCAAAATGGCAAGAACACTTTAACGAAGTTCTCAATAGATCTGATCCACCAGAACCAGCAGATATAAGTTCATGTACTGACGACATAGAAAAAAAACCAATCAATACAAAACCACCAACTTTTAAAGAGCTGAAAAACAAAAAAAGCACCAGGGTATGAAAACATCAATGGTGAACTACTACGAGCAGACCAAGATACAGCCTCAGAACAGATCCACCAGCTGATTACAAAAATATGGAAAAATAAAGAGATACCAACTGACTGGAGAAAAGGTTTCATTATCAAACTCCTTAAGAAAGGTGACCTAACATGCTCTGGAAACTGAAGGGGAATAACACTGACTTCAATAGCTTAAAAAATCCTAGGAAAAATCATAATCTAAAGAATATAAAAAGAGGTTAAAAAACATCTAAGAGAGGAACAAGCATGCTTAAAAGGACGGAGTACAACAGAGCAAATTTCACTTTACGGAACATAGTCGAGCAAGCTGTTTAATGGGACTCAAATTTATACAAATGCTTTATTGATTACGAATAGGCTTTCTAAACATATACCAAGAAACACTCTGAAAGATAATGAAAAGTATGGTATACCAGACAAGCAGATCAATTTAGTGAAAAGCATATACAAAGACAACGGATTCGCAGTTGTAACATCTAGTGGAACATCAGAATGGTTCAAAATCAAGTCAGGAGTAAAACAAGGCTGCAACATGTCTGGGATCCTATCTTTTATGGTCATAAATTCGGTCCTGAGGAAAGCAAACAGCTGATAACAACACTGGATTCCGGTGGAATTTCACCAGGAAACTAGATAACTTAGATTATGCAGATGACATAGCCCTTTTATCCAATACAAGATATCAGATACAAAAAATATAATGATGTTAGCGAATTCGCCCTATTAACCGGCCTCAAGATCAACTCGGCAAAAACGAAACTGATGAGACTAAACGCAAACACCAATCAGGCAATTACCAGTAGAAACGGAAGCGAGATTGAAGATGTACAATCCTTCATATAAAGTTATTGGTATAGACTAGAAAATCTTGACAACACTTCTCCATTACTTAAAAATGCTTATTCTTGTAGTGTATCAATCCATCAAAACAACAAACTATCATGGTATTCAATGGTAAATAAAGTTCGAGAATATTTAAATATTGATAACTGTAGTAAGAACTTCGGGATATATAAATTTAAGAATTTTCTTAAGAACAAACTGTCTGAAATATACACAAAATTATGGAACAAAACTAAATCTAGTCTAAAAGAAGGAAAATTATGTACATATTTTAAATTAAAACAACATTTTGGATTTGAAAACTATTTATCAGAAATTACAGAGTTTGAATAAAGAAAATCCATATGAAAACTCAGAATATCTGCTCATTAATTGATGATTGAAGTTGGAAGATATGTTAGAATAGATAGAAATGAACGATACTGTAATGAATGTACTTCTGGTGAAATTGAAGATGAAATTCATTTTTTGATTAAATGTCATAAATATCACCAGCAAAGATTTACCTTATTTGAATTTATTGGAAAAGAAATTAATAACTTTACATATCTTAATGATGAACAAAAATTTAACTATTTATTTATTTCTGAAAATACTAAAATTCTTAATGCAGTTGTAAAAATTTATTAATGACAATCTTTAGCATGTTTACCATTGGTTAAATATGATATGTGAATATGTGCGCTACATTGTTCTGTTTTATATTCTGTAATGTCTGTAAGATATCTATATGTATTACATGTAACTCAATTATTATCTTTTCCTTATATCTGTTTATTTGTTGCTCATGCTGCCCTTAGGGACCCTTGATTGGACAATAAAATATGTTCTATGTTCTATGTTCTATAAATACACAGTAGGATCCAAATTGACAAACTCTGGCGGAGCATATGAAGATATTACAAGACGCTTATGCCTCGCTAAGAGCACCTACAACAAACTAGCTCCAATATGGAACAACACCCAAATTTCAAAAAGAATTAGATTTTGAATCTTCAATTCAAACGTTATATCCGTTCTTCTTTTAAGGCAGAAAAGCATGGAAGATGACAAAAGATGATGAAAACTTGCTGGGCACCTTTTGCACAAAAGCCTCAGGAGAATTATGAAAATCTACTGGTCACAGAAAATAACTATCGAGGAAATACTGAGACGAGCTTGAAAGGACAAGATAAGCAACATCGCTTAGAAAAGAAGATGGAAGTGGATTGGACATGTTTTAGGAATGTTTAACACCAAGCATGCCAGGCTAGCAGTCGCATGCACACCATAAGAGAAAAGAAGAAGAGGACGACCCAAAGACACATGGAGGAGAACAGTCGAGAGAGAGAGAGAAACCAACTGAGATTTCCAACATGGCCAGCAGCAGCCCGTGCAGCTACAGATAGATACAATTGGAGAGGACTTGTCAACAGCCCCATTCTTCTCTTGAAAGGACGGAAATAAGTCAGTAAGTCAAGATGACGCATGATGTTTTTGTATGCATTTTTTGTTCGATTTACGTTCCTCCTAGTCTAATTTCTAATTTGTAAGATTAAATCATAGCATTTTCGGAATTGTTCCTCCGACGACTTATTTTCTGTCATTTACCGGGAGCATCTTTCGAAAAAAGCAAAAGGGACTTGACAAAAAAACTGAAATATATAGTGCCGGAATTGGATTAGGGCGTTTTACAAGTTTTCAATGTACAACGTAGAGTGAATGTTGATTTATCCAGCTGGTTTCAATAGATAATGTTTTAGTGTCAAATCAAGGTTATTCTTTGTGATGGAGAGACGAGCGAATGAGACGGTAAGCGATTATAATGATGTGTTCATGTAGTCAAATATAGAATAAGAAGACATTAAACTGATGCTGACATATCTTTTTTATATTTTTTTTTATATTCTATCTGCTTTTGTCATGATTTACATGTTAAGCAGAAAGCTTCCTTAGTTTTGCATTAACAAATACACAATATATTGTTAATGTAATGTAATAAATGTTGTCATTATTAAGTAAACTTTCACAGGGAGATAAATCAAATTCTGAAAAAAAATCCAACGTAACTTAACGTACTTTTACGTATCTATCTATTCGAAGAACACATTCCTGGATTTAAAATTTTCAACATTCAAAGCACAAAAAAATATATTTGTCTACCATTAAATTCCTAATATTAAAAGCTCTATCCCAAGAAACAGGTTAGCTAGTGGTTAGTTGTCATGTTTTCGTATACTTAAAAAATGTATCCCCATTGTTATGTTCGTAGAGTTTCGTTCGCTTGTGTCCTGTTGAGAAACCTCTATTAGGCCAAAATAAAAATAAAAATATTTAGCTTCTCTGGCCCCTGACTCATCTGTCTGAGGCAGCTTCATTGTCCCTTCTTATTGTTTTTTCATAAGATAGAAAGAAAAAATCACCTGCCTCAACATTATTTTACTGTTTAAAAAATGAAAAAAAAATGCCTCATATAATTTTTGGACCAATGATAAAATGACGTACAAGCCTTCCAGACTCATCTACATCTGTCTAAAAAATAGCGTAAAATGTTAAATTGTACTTTGTAAGACCTAAGTGTGCTTTTTATTTCCTGAAGTTTTAATGAACCAACATGCAGATAAGTTAAACGATTGGTTAATGAAACTGCACCTTTGTATTCCATAAACAAATTTTGATTACCTTTTTTTCTGTGTTTTGTGGACAATTCATCTAAATCCTGTTCATGTTGTTCTATATTTGGTAACTCAATTTGATCAAGATCCCTTTGTTTAAACTGTTCAGGATACACTCTCTTCATATCTCGCATGATATGCTGAACATCCTCGTTATGTTTGTCGAATTCCTCAAGAAGACGTGCAAGCAATCCAAATGCATTATACGGCTTGTCGGTAAGAAATTTCAGTAGAATCTCATTTCGAGCTGCCTGTGAAGGTGCTTTCAAAATTTCCTCACGTTCGTCTTGTGTTATTATAAGTTTAGAAATCAGTTCATCTAATATTGTTTTATCTAAGGCTGTGGATTGTACTATTTTTTGCTTGAGTTTTGTAAGTGGGGAATCTAAAAAAAAATGTTTCACATTTATTAAGTATCTTTAATATGGACAGTAATTTGAATCAATAATACTAGTGTAATATAGTGCTGGGTTATTTAAAAGTATAAAGCTTAGTAAAAACAATTGATTATGACACGAACATATAACAAAGACTTGTTTTTGAGATGTTTAAGATTCATATAAACATTTTTCAATAGAGACTTTCATTGCTGAAATTAATGTTTACCTTCAAATACAAATATATGATATGAGAAGTTATATCTGCTTAAGCAAAGAATACATTATCTTATAAAATATAAGGTGTTAAAATGTAAGCAGGCAATGCCTAATGAACTTTTTATTGAAGATAAATATTGACTACAACATACAGATGGGTGAACATATAAGCTGTACAGCTAGGTAACTTGAAAAGCCGACCTCAAGTTAACTTAAAGTTCATTGTGACTGGTCATGTGACTGCTTTAGACAGTAAACTAAATTGTAAAGTAGTCATAATTGCATGTCTGCTTTTAAAAGCAGTTTAATACTAATGACAGGTCTGGTCAAGTTAATTTCATGGCCAGGTCTGCATTAAAGAGTGAATGTGCACTCAGTTTATGTGCTATCGCCTAAACTGTAGATGAAATTCATTTTTTTATGTTTTAAACATTTTTTCCCTTTTGAATTTAACCCTTATTATTGCAAGAGTCCGATTGAGTACACTTGTTACAATGTCTGGTTTGGGTAAAACAGTCACCATTTTGTGACTGGTTTTGATCAGTCATAAAAAAGCTCTCGCAAGTCTGCTTTTGCCAGTAATGAGTTAACGCAAGTTAACTTGAACGTCTGCTATTTCAGACATAGAAAGCAGTTACAAAAATTAACTTAATGCTAGCTTTCGTTTAGGTTATATGTGCACCTATTTGTGACTGCATTATCCTTATAAACCTTCAGATATCGTTTCAAAAATGTTTATTTACCACGACTTGTGTAATCGGCGTTCAATTCTGTGTAAGATGTGTCTCTCTTAATGCTCGTTCCAGATTTTCCTATTGTAGCGTTACCTTTTTCCATCAGTCTAGACGATGCTTTATTTTTCTTCCCCCATATTGCTATATTTCTACCTGATAATGATATACAATGGGGAAAAACAAGTAAGGCATTCAAATAACGTCTAAAAAACAAAAACATTTAACACAAATAAAAACAACAATTATTATCCTAAGCAAATATAATGCAAATACAATAAAGTCTAAACGGTTTATAAAAAAAGATAAATAAATGGATGGTGAAGCCACTGAAGACCCAATCCCTATGTAAAAACGAATGTCATCTTGAGATTATCAGAACTTGTTCTCAATCTCAACACTTTTCAGTTTAATGGAGAGTTTTATTCTCAGTCTGGCGGTGTTGCCGTGGGCACTAAGATGGGTCCTAGTTTCGCCTGTCTGTTTGTTGGGTATTTGGAAGACAAAATGTTTTCTGAATACGTTGGTTCTGTCCCTGACCTGTACAAACGATACATAGATGATGTTTTCCGTGTATCCTCTGATAGTGAAGATGATTTGAACTCGTTCATCAGCTTTGTCTCTTCCTATCACTCTGCCATTCAGTACACCTTTACCATCTTGCAAGAGAAACTCTCCTTCCTTGACTTGGAATGTAGCATCCTAAACGGCAAAATAGTAACTTCTGTGTTCTATAAACCCACTGGTGTACACTGCTATATGAACTATCAATCTTGTCAACCCAAGAGCTGCAAAAATGCCATTCCTAAGTCTCAATTTCTAAAACTTAAACGTATTTGCAGCAATGAGGATGATTTTAAAGTTCAAAGCAGCACTATGAAATCATTCTTTGTCAAAAGGGGATATCCTAACAACATCTTGGATAAAGCTATCGACTCAGTTTCCCGGGTGACACGATCCAAGGCTTTGGAGCCCAGGTCAAGACGCAAGAATGACCGTATACCTTTGGTACTTACGTACCACCCTCACAACATCGGTATTCTAAAATGCGACGATTGCCCAGTCGACCAGCACTTTTCATTGCCAAACCATAGCGACCAGGATATTCAGGTAACCGTTCTTCTTGAAACATGCACCGGCGAAAAACAAAGACAGTTTTTGAGCAAAGAATAATAAGTTTTTAGGCACTTTTCAACCCTTTGGTATAAAAGTAAAAAGACAGACCTTTTCTTAATATTTATAAATTAGTCATCAAGCTCAGGATGAAGATACCACGTGATGTTCTTCGAGTCATTTTTATGTCATTCTGTCTTCGTTAGTCAATGTGTCAACACATTTTTACTTTTCAGTCCCTGAACAAGGACTTTATGTCCGAAAAGTTGGTAATTCTTGTTTTATTTGTTTTAAATAGAAAATAAAGAGATGTGGAATAAGTGTAGGCGACACAGCCCACAACCAAACGGCAATCCAGAAAAACCACAATGGACAACCGCCAGAAGCCTTTAACGAGGCCATTTGGCACTGCTCGCGGTTCTGCAATTGGCCCATGGTCTAAATTATATGCATATAATTCAAATCCAGTCCTGAAATAGTCACAGATAGACCCCCTTCTTAAATAAGGAACAGAAAACATCAAAAAGACAAGTACAAACGAAATTTTTGTCAAAGATCCCTGGCTTAGGACAGGCACATGTAATATGTGGCGGGGTTTTACTAGTTTTTTTTGGGCCCAACCTTCCCCCTATCAATATTCCTAGACAAAGCACAAAAACTAAACACACAATTAAAATCAAATCGATCAAATTCCAATTCTACTAGAGAGAACCTAAGACAAAAAACAAGAACAAACAAAAGGACGGTAAAGGAAAACTCTATAGAACACTCGCTGTTACTGACAGCTAGCTGAGAATCATCAATCGACTGATGTAAAAAAAGTCAAGCGTATCGATTTTGAATCCGACACAACACTTCAAACAATAATGATTTAGTGAAGTGTCATCCCATAAAACCGACACGCTTGATCGCTATAATGCTTAAAAATGACAATAGTAAAAACATTTATGGAAGTTTACCTTTTTAATGTGGCTTCACCATCCGTTTTTTCATCCATTTATTTATCTTTTTTATTTATGCATAAGCCACAGTGCAACATAATTAATTTCTGTAAACGGTTTATAGTTTAACCACAATAAGCTGTTTTCGACGTAGTTGTCGCTTATTCCACTTCTTTTCATCAGCGACATTTTATGGCGCCTGTTTGTTTGTTTCTTTAATTCAATATGTAGCTTCCGTTCCACAGTGCGTGTCCCAAGCTAATAATCCTTGTCAAAGCTTCCATTTGTCTTTCTCCTCTATATATTTATTTATCTGTGTCAAGAAATGTGTCTTTCGTTGATAATTTAAGAATTGATTTTGAATCTTTTGTATTGATTTTGTTTAGTATTTGACCAATGCAAGACGGCAAGCAGTTGAAGACTGTTCGCTGTTTTCCGTTGAAATTTTTTACATTGCCGCTTCTTTATGTTGGTTGTGTCGCAAACACTCATTCCACACTTCATTATCGTCTATTAGCTTAAGTTTTGTACGGATCGCTAGAGTTGAAAATAAAGAGATCTAAACAAAATTGGTTGCTATGGTAACCTTTATTTCTTTTTAAATAAATTGTAGTACTTGACTACTAAATGAAGCGTAAAACTAAAATTAATGCTGATTGTAAACAATATGGGGTCAATATATAGGATAAACTAAAAGAAGTGCATGAGATGGTAGGTGAAAACATAAGAAGGTAGAATTTAATTTGTTTATGCAATTTAATATTGCGAAAAAAACGGCGATGACCCTATTTAACCCCACTTTTTTGCAAAATTTATCATGTAGAAATTATTGACATATTTGAGAATAAGACTGTTAAAATTGCTTATACAAATTGAGTGATTTAGTTTTTTAAGGGAATTGTAAGGCATTTCTGAAAAGTTTTCCAAAAGCAAATAAACTTGAAAATGAAAATAAAAGCTTTTTTGCATAATGTTTATTTTTAAATAAAGTTGTCTGTTTTTCTGTTTTTTTGGGGTTTATACTTATGACTTTATTTGAATAATGGTATAAGGCTTGTACGAAATGTGCATTAATTGATATATGTGAACTTTAAGGACCTATGTGGAACAGTGTCGTAGCCGGGTAATGGATCATATTTTGGACCTGCGGTATCCAGATCAGCTGAAGGTTCTATTGCCTGAAGCCTTAGAAGTAGTTCTAGCCCATTGTATGGCGACACATTTAATAGATGTTTTATTACATATTACATATTTTTAGTTACAATGTATATTAAAAAATCTCGAAAAAAATAGAAATGATACAGGGAAAATATGAGATAGGACGCTGAAAAATTAAAAACGGTCATTGAGGTCATTGCAAGCTGTGTGTCAATGCAAAATGACATAATAAAAACAAATAGACACGTTTACAACCCAGAAAAGAACATAAATATTTATGGTTATAAATCATCAAAGCAAATGTGAGGTAAAAAAGTCACCAAGCAATAGAACATTTTAAGATACATATTTACCGAGACTTGGGTAATGTTTGTTCAATCTTGTGTTTGATATGTCGGTCCTGGTGTTCAGCCTATAATTATGGGTAGTAACCGCATGTGTCTCTTTCAGGTTAGGCGACGCTTTTATTTCCTTATCTTCTTTACTTGCTATTTCTATTTTTCTACCTGTTAGGGCTGTGTATTGTCAAAAAGAACAAAAAAGACATTCAAAGGTTTTAAGAAAAAAAAAACTGTCGACACGAATAAAAAAACACCAATATAATATATATTAAAACGACAAATAAAGATAATGCAATAATTAAGATGTTGTGATAAAATGTTTAAAAAAAATATTAAAAAAGGCCTGCATCAGTGTTTTGAAATACACAACAAAACACTTTGAAAGAGAAACGGGAACTGAAAGAAGCAAAACGGAAACAATGGGGGATTAAATTGCCAAATTCCGATTTGTCATAGAGCTTTGTTGAAAGTCCAAAAACAGGAATCCTTGAAAAGCTTAAGGTTGTTCCTGTGTTACATGGCGAAAAAGGGTTAATTTTAGAATTAGTTTGTAATCATATGTTTCAATCCATGTTTTATTTTATCTTAAATCAGATTGGTGTAACGGCACTTTTATATAATTTGCCATTTCTCGATATGCAATAGTCATTTTTGAGTTTTCATTGTTTCCAATCACATGTGACACCGATTAAAACAAGAGGCTCTCAGGAGCCTGAATCGCTCACCGTGTTGATGTCAACCCTATGAAGAACACTGTAGAAGAAGCGTCAATTTGGTTACTTATTCCTTATTCCTTATTTGAATATATTCAAAAATTATCGAGGCATGGGACCGGAGCAGATGGAATTCTGACATGGCATATGACAAAAAAAAAACGTAAGAACAAACAAGTACAATATGTATAATAACAATATGTTTTGGAGTCACCTTTTTAGCTCACCTGGCCGAAGGCCAGCTGAGCTATTGCCGTCACTTGGCGTCCGTCGTGTGTCGTCCGTCCGTTCAACTTTAAAAAATCTTCTTCTCTGAAATCGCTTGACGGAAAATGATGAAACATGGTGTGGTTATTTTTAGTCCGGCACCAGCTTGCTGAAAAAATGCCGAGGACGTCAGAGCAATCTCGAACTGGGTTGTTTTTTAGGGTATTGTCTACAAAACTATTGTTTGGATTTTTGATTCGTCAAAAAACATGGCCACCGTTGCAAAAAATGGACCAGGGGTCGGACCACTGTTTTTGGCTTGTAAATAAAAAAATATAAGAGATAGATGAAATCTGATGCACGTTACTGTTTCAGCATCAAAAGCTCTACAAAAGTTTCCAGTGATTCGAAGTTGTCGGATGACCTCTTATAGGGATTACGGCCCTTTGAAGGTGTTTTTACATGTTTTTGGCCTGTAGAATGAAAACTATAGCAGATAGAGAAAAGCTATTGCTTGCTTAAATGTTCAACTCATTTAGCTCTACGTAAAACTCCATAGGGTTGAAGTTGTCAATTACCCCTTATAGGGGTTACAGCCCTTTAAAGGCGAAAATAGTGTTTTTGGCCTATAGAATGAAAATTATACCAGATAGAGAAAAGCTGTTGCTTGCATAAATGATCACCTCACATAGCTCTACAAAAAATTTCATTAGACCCTCTTGTTATTTTCTATTACTGTATTTAGTATTTATTTTATTAGATATGTGATGACCATGCATTAAATAATTCTCAATCTGTTACTGGTATATAGATTCTATACAAATGAAAACTAAAAGATATACAGTCAGGGGACCAACTTGTACAAGTCAGAATGATCAGATTCAATCTTACTTGTACAAGTCAGATTAAACAAACTAGAGTTATCTTCTCCTTATTTTTAGAATTTTCAATTTGACTTCTACGAGTAGAATATACTAGAATGTCTTTTTATCAAAGTCTCTTATCTAGAGATATTCTTTATGATTAAATTCCTTTTTTATATACTGAGAGCTATTTATAAATCTTAGAAAATAGTCATGGGTTTGTAATTTTGATTTTTGTTTTAATATCATTCTTACTTGTACAAGTCAGAATCAAAATTTTACTGCCCTCCTTTGATAGTAAATTTCTCTACTTTGGCGGTCGTGAACACCTAGGTCTTTAATTATGCTTAAATCATTGAATAACAATTATTTATCTAGTATAAACCACATTGGTGTTCAAAACCGTGGATATAAATGACAGACTTAGATAATTAGCTATGAAATTCTTTGATGATAATTGAAACTTTACAGTCAATCTGTTTCCTATTTGCTCATGATTCTTTCATTCTAAATGCAGGATGTCATTGTTGACCTTGTGAAACAATTTGAATAAGATTTATTGGTTTTGAGAAATGTTATTTCAAAAACAATGGATATTGGAGCAAATTTAATAGAAACAATTCTTACCTGTACAAGTCGGATTCATTCTGACCCGTAGAAGTCAGAATTGGATCTGACTCTACAGAGTAAGAAACCATAAATAAAATCTTACTGGTACAAGTAAGATCTATTCTGACTTGTACAAGTTGGTCCCCTGACTGATATACAATGTATATATATCACTTAGATTTATAGAAAAAAAAGTCCATGCATTCTAGACCTTGTTTTACTTTTATATAAATAAAATACGGTCGAGTACTTTTCAAACTTCAGGTCAAGTACTTTTCAGAATTGGTAGAGTAATTTTCAGGCCTTTGTACAGGTCTAGCACAAGTCGAGAAAAAGGTTTAGTACAATTCAAGTACTTATAATCTGACTAAGAATTAATTTGGTCGAGTAATTTTCAGAATGTGAGTAATAACTAGCAAAGCCGAGTACAAAAACATGGGCCATTTCAGACTTTTAGCAACTTGCATTGTCTTGGTATGCAATTATTATTTCTATTAATAAAACATTTAAAAATGTTTTTACATAGTGTTGGAGAAAAAAGTATATGTCCCACTCCTTTCAATTTGAAAAAAAAACTTTGGCCCCACTTCTTTGAACGTTCAAAAAGTATTTGTCCCAATATCATTTGCTCCGGTCCCATGTTTTAATAAATTTTGACCGGTCCCATATTAACCGGTTACTTAACCCTTCTTCTCAAAATACTAAATAGGGAATAAGTATCGGGTTACTTATTCCCTATTCCTTTTTTGTCTTTTTGGTTACTTATTTCTTATTCGCGAAACAATAAATAGGGAAAAAGTAACGGGTTACTTATTCCATATTCTTTTTTTCTTTCTGGTTACAGATGGGTGCACACATAACCTGTACGGTAAGTTAACTTGAAAAGTAAACATAAAGTTAACGTAAAATTCACTTGTGACTGGTCAAGCGACAGGTTTGAGCAGACGCGCGACTGGTTCTAAGTTAACTTTTAGAGGTTTGGCGCCATAAAACCTGGTTTAACCCACCATTTCGTTTGAAATGCCTGTACCAAGTCAGGACCATTGCGATCCACCAGTTCTCCGGTGTGGCTGATTCGTTTGTGTCGTTTTCTCTGGACTGTGAAGTTGGTCATTCAAGTTCGGTAGTTTTGTTATTTCCTTTATTTAAAAGCAGTCATAATTCCATGTCTGCTTTTAAAAGCAGTCGTGTTCTTATGACAGGTCTGTCAAGTTAACTTCATGACAAGTCTGCTTTATAGACTGAATGTTAAAGCTTTCAGAACACAAAATTCATGTTCTACCACCGAAAACGTCTTCTAAATTAGTCTTTAAATGGAAAGTTCACAAAAAATGAAAAATTGTCATATGATTTCTAATGCATTATCTAATTATGCAATAACATTTAAACTTTTATATTTTATTTAATAAGCTGACAAAAATGGAATTTTATTTTTTATCTTTTGGTTTCTGTCATTTTAAATTACACAAAACATCTGAATACCACAAAGTCTCCTTTTGACAAAGACCCACCATTTACCTAATTATTGAATTGCCAATATATAATATTTTTGTGTCATCTATGTTATGGCATTTTAAATAAGTGATAGAAAATCCTTTTTAAAAATTAACAAAATTGAGTAATGCATTGATTAGTAATAATGATTTTTTGGTATAAAATTCAATTTAAATAAGTCATTTTTAATTATCTAAGTAATGTTGTGTTGTGATAATCTTGCATTTAAATCAAATGCTAGAATGAAAATAAAATGATCTAGTACATAAAACTTAGCTTTTGAATGTTTGTATATAGGTTTTGACACCTGTAGGTATTGATAATTAGAATATCCTGTTTAGTTCACCCCAAGTCAGCTGTGACTAATTACATTTATGTTTACCCAACCATTACACAGGTACCTGCTGAGAGACAATGACAATAAATTCACATTGATTAACACTTTTAGCAAACCCAGTGGGGGATTAGAAAAAGAATGACCTGTAATTTACATGATTATATCACAATTATTTTCAATGAAAAATGATGGCTTACATTTGAATACACAAATTATTTCTTAATAGTAAATAAAAAAAATATTTTTTTTAATTATATAATTTTTTAATTCTAATTAATTGATTATAAAGTTCAATCTAAAAGAAAAAGATAATAGATTGATAAATCGTTTTTAAACGATTTTTATATAGAAAGTATTTGAAAATATTAAATGATCTTGTTGACTTTTGATTATTTTAATTATTTTGTTGGTTAATGGACGTACCACATGATCACTTAAACGTTTGAATTAATATGATTTTTTGCTACTCAGTAGAAATTCTGATTAACTGAAGTAGTCCCCTAATGTAGAGTAGGGGACTATTTCAAATAAATAATCTCCTATATCTTTGTTATAAGTTAAGATATGAGTGAAAAAATTTGCACACTGTTATAAAACATTGTTCTGAACAATTTAAGACCATATGTCAAAAATCGTGAACTTACCCTTTAAATGTTATAAAGATTTTGTATTACAAATTGAACCATGGTTTAATTAAACTGAGTCTAGTTAGAGTGGACCTGTTAAAATGATTGTTCTTGTTAGAGCAGTCACGACTTTGTGACTGGTTATGACCAGTCATAAAAAAGCTGTCGCAAGTCTGCTTTGACCAGTCACGAGTTAACGCAAGTTAACTTGAATGTCTGCTATAGCAGACATGATCATACATGAAAAGCAGTCACAAAGTTAACTTTGTGATAACTTTTGTACAGGCTATGTGTGCACCCATCTGTACTTATTTCTTATTCTCGAAACACTCAACTTTTGCAAATGAAGTCACTGGTTTCTTCTTTCTCTTTACACATCTAAAAACAAAACTACATTTTTCCAAGTATAAGGTTTTGACCTTTAACACCTGATAGGCCTGACACTGTGTATTAGTTTAGCAGAGTATTTATCATGTTGATTAAGAGTTCTGGTGTACAATGTATGTGTAGAATTAGCCGCTTTTAAGACTACAGTTGTGCAGAGGTTATTTTGATTATGCAGAACACGTACATATTTTACAAATATATAAATACAATATTAAATATAGATAATTATCGAAAAAATCTTAGCCTGATTTTATTTAATGATAGCTAAACGCAAATAATTATTTTGTAATGTATAAAAATTCATAAATTCAAGGGAAATAATCAATATTGTTATAGAATCAGTTGTTAACCAGAATATAATTCTTTTTTGTGATGGCCTTGGCCTTCGGCATCACTAAAGATAGTGCCGAAAATAAACTCTTAATTATACGTTTTGAGTAGCAATAGCTTATCAAAATAACGCGGAAGCTGCAGAAATTAACCAACAACATATAATTTTACAAACTAAAACAACAAATAACGAGAAAAAATAAAATCTTTATTGATACATTCAGATAGAAATTATGACATTTAAAAAAAGTAACTTCGGTATGGAAGTGAACCAATTTCTGGTTTGTACAAAATCCTGGTCCAAAAAAGTGTAAATGAGGCTTATGAATAGTTTTGTGGTGTAAGTTCACTCCCATGTGGAAAAATCCACACGCTTTCAGTCCCAATGGAACTAGGCTAATTTAGAAGTAGGGTCCATGTGGTCCATAACCAATATAGTCAATATCCCTACCAATTACCGGAAATTGGTAGGAATATTGAGAACATAGGTTTTGGTCCTCATGGACCCTACTTTAAAATCAGCCCAGTCCCATTAGGACTGAAAACATGGGGATTTTTCCACAAGGGGAGAACCTATACCACTAATCTTAAGCTTCATGTACACTTACTTTAGACCCGGATTTCGTAAAACCCGAAATTGGTAAGGATATTGACTGTATAGGTTATGGACCTGATGGACCCTACTTCAAAATCGGCAATTCTTATTGGGACTGAAAGCATAGGGATTTTTCCACAGGGGGGTATATACCATTAAGCTGCATTTACACTTATTTTGGATCCAGATTTCGGACAAACCGGTAATTGGTAGGGATATTAAGTACATAGGTTATGGACCTCATGGACCCTACTTCAAAATCGGCCCAGTCTTATTGTAACTGAAAGCATTGGGATTTTTGCACAGGGGGATATACCACTAAGCTTCATTTACACTTATTTTGGATCCAGATTTCGCACCAACCGGAAAGTTGTAGAGATGTTGAGTACATAGGTTATGGTCCTCATTGACTTTATTTCAAATTCAGCCATGTCCCCTTGGGACTGAAAGCATTACGATTTTTCCACAGGGGGGGACCTATACAACTAATCTTTAGCATCATGTACACTTTCTTTTGACCCGGATTTCGTACAAACCCGAAATTGGTAGAGATATTGACTGTATAGGTTATGGACCTCATGGACCCTACTTTAAAAATGGCCCAGTCTTATTGGGACTGAAAGCATGGGGATTTTTCCTCAGAGGGGGACATATACCACTAAGCTGCATTTACACTTATGTTTGACCCGGATTTCGTACAAACCCGAAATTGGAAGGGATATTGACTGTATAGGTTATGGATCTCATGGACCCTGCTTCAAAATCGGCCCAGTCTTATTGTGACTGAAAGCATTGGGGTTTTTGCAGAGGGGGGGGGATATACCACTAAGCTTCATTTACACTTATTTTGGATCCAGATTTCGGACAAACCGGAAAGTTGTAGAGATGTTGAGTACATAGGTTATGGTCCTCATTGACTTTACTTCAAATTCAGCCAAGTTGCATTTACACTTATTTTGGACCCGGATTTAGAACAAACCAGAAACTGGTATGGATATTGGGTTAATAGTTTATGGTCCTCATAGACCCTACTTATAAATCAGCCCAGTCCCATTTGGACTGAAAGCATGGGGATTTTTCCACAAAGGGGGGGCATATACCACTAAGCTGCATTTACACTTATTTTGGACCCGGATTTCGGATATACCGAAAATACGTAGGGATTTTGAGTACATAGGTTATGGCCCTCATGAACCCTACTTCAAAATCGGCCCAGTCTTATTGGGACTAAAAGCATGGGGATTTTTCAACATGTGGAGAACCTATACCAATGTCTTAAGCTTCATTTACAGTTTTTTACCCGGATTTCGTACAAACCCGAAATTGGTAGAGATATTGACTGTATAGGTTATGGACCTCATGGAACCAACTTCAAAATTGACCTAATCTTATTGGGACTGAAAGCATGGGGATTTATCCAAAGAGGTGAAGCATATACCTCTATAAGCTGCATTTACACTTATTTTTGCCCCGGATTTCGGACAAACCGAAAATTGGTAGGGATATTGAGTACATAGGTTATTGTCATCATGGACCCTACTTCAAAATCGGTCCAGTCTAATTGGGACTGAAAGCATGGGAATTTTTCCATAGGGGGATATACCTCTATGCTTCATTTACACTTATTTTGGACCCGGATTTCATACTAACACGAAATTGGTAGGGATATTGACTGTATAGGTTATGGACCTCATGGACCCTACTTCAAAATTGACCCAATCGTATTGGGACTGAAAGCATTGGGATTAGAGAGAGAACCTATACCCCTAATCTTAAGCTTCATTTACACTTATTTGGAACCCGGATTTTTATAAACCCGAATTTGGTAAGGATATTGACTGTATAAGTTATGGACCTCATGGACCCTACTTCAAAATCGGTCCAGTCTTATTGGGACTGAAAGCATGGGGATTTTTCCACAGGGGGAAAACATATACCACAAACCTATTGATAAGCTGCATTCACAGTTATTTTGGACCCGAATTTCGTACAAAACTTCCACAACGAAGTTGTTTTTTTTAATGTCATAATTTTTATCTGATTATTTAAATTTTTCACGTTATTTGTTGTTTAAATTTGTAAAATTATATGTTGTTTGGGTGGTTTCTGCAGCTTTGGCGTAATTTTGATATGCTAATGCTACTAAAAAAACGTATAGTTGAGGGTTTATTTTTCGCACTATCTTTAAGGATGCCGAATGCCAAGGCCATCACAAAAAAATTATGTTCTGTTTAACAAATGTTTCTATAACCATATTGATTATTTCCCTTGATTTTTTGTTATACTTAACAAAATAATTATCTGCGTTTAGCTATCATTAAATAAAATTAGGATAGGATTTTTTCGATAATTATCTATATTTAATATTGTATTTATATATTTGTAAAATATGTACAGATGGGTGCAAACATAACCTGTACGAAGGTTAACATAAAGTTAACTTTGTGACTGCTTTCCATGTCTCTATGGCTATAGCAGACATTCAAGTTTACTAGCGTTTACTAATGACTGGTCGAAGCAGACTTGCGACAGCTTTTCTATGACTGGTCATAACCGGTCACAAAGTCGTGACTGCTCTAACCAGACCAGTCATTTTAACATGTCAGCTTTAACCGGACTCTGTTGAATAAACGACTGTTGAATTTGTATTTAATGAAACTTTTTAAAACATTTGAAAATAATTTCGACAACAATTTAGATGGTACGACATGAACGTTTTACTATAAAAGCTTTAAAATTCAGTATAAAAAGCAGACTTGTCACGAAGTTAATCTACCAGACCTGCCAAAAGAATGCGACTGTTTTTAAAAGCAGACATATGATTATGATTGATTTTCAAGTTAACTTGTAACCAGTCGCTGGTCTGCTCAAAGCAGACGCATGACCAGTCATAAGTAAACTTTATGTCTGCTTTTCAAGTTAACTTACCGTACAGGTTATGTGTGCACCCATCTGTACGTGTTCTGCGTGATCAAAACAACCTATGCACCATTTTCAGTCATAAAAGCGGCTTATTCTACACATACATTGTGCACCAGAACTTTTAATCAACACGATCAATTCTGTGCTTAACAAATGCACAGTGTCAGACCTATCCGTTGTTAAAGGTCAAAGCGATATACTTTGAAATATGTAGTTTTGCTTTTCATATGTGTGAAGAGAAAGAATAACAAGTCACTTCATTTGCAAATGTTTCGAGAATAAGAAATAAGTAACCAGAAAAAAAAGAATATGGAATAAGTAACCCGTTACTTTTTCCCTATTAATTGTTTCGAAAAAAAAATAAGTAACCAGAAAGAAAAAAAAGGAAAAGGGAATAGATAACCCGTTACGTATTCCCTATTTGGTGTTTTGAGTATAAGGAATAAGTGACCAGTTACTTATTCCTTATTCAAATAGGGAATAAGGAATAGAGAATAAGTAACCAACTTGACGCTTCCCTTTGTAGAGATTAATAAGCTAAACATTAAAGCAAGCAACAGCTTTTCTCTTTCAGCAATAGTTTTCATTTTGTAGGCCAAAAACGTACAAAATGTTATTTTAAGTGCCGTCTGACAACTTTGACTCTACAGAGACTATGGTTAAGAGCTAATTAAATGGAACATCTAGGCAAGTAACCACTTTTCTTTATCTGCTATAGTTTTCAATATATAAGCCAAAAACATGAAAACATTTAGGGGCTGTTATCCCTATAAAGGATTATCTGACAATTTCAGCCCTATGAATGATTTTGTAGAGCTAAATAAGCTGAACGTTTACGCAAGCAACAAATTTTCTCTATCTGCAATAGCTTTCATACTAAAGACCCAAAACACTATTTTTCACCTTTAAGAGGATGTAACACCTATAAAGGGTCATCTGACAACTTCAACCCTATAAATGCTTTTGTAGAGCTAAATAAGTTGAACATTTTAGCAAGCGACAGATTTTCTATATCTGCAATAGCTTTCATTCTATTGGCCAAAAACAATATTTTTCACCTTTAGGGTATGTAACCCTTATAAGGGGTCATCTGACAACTTCGACCCTATGGAGAATCTATTAAAGAGCTAAATGAGCTGAACATTTAAGCAACCAACAACTTTTCTTCATCTGCTATAGTTTTCATTCTATAGGCCAAAAACACTATTTTTCGACTTTTAGGGGCTGTAACACTTATCAGGGGTAATCTGACATCTTCGACCCTATGGAGACTTTTGTAGAGCTAAATGAGGTGAACATTTAAGCAAGCAAAAGCTTCTCTATGGAAGAAGCAGAGGTACCAATGGGGTATCCGAATGTCAAAGGTCCGAAAGGGCAGAGACAAAACCAGTAAACACGAACAAGAACGGGACAGAAACAGACAAGATGTAAAACATGGAAACACAAAATAACTGAATATCAATCAACAACGCAAACTCCAGTCGAAACAAGAGTGAACATAGGTGCTCCGGAAGAGTAAGCAGTTCCTGCTTGCTATAGCACACCTGTCGCGTTGCCAATAGTCCATTTAGCGTGTCAAATCCGATAAAGGAAGACAAAACAACACCCTATGACAAACCAACATCTGCACTCATCTGAGCGATCGAAATCCCATATTTGTCTGTAAGTGTATGATGTCTTCCGTAAAATTTCTTGAGTGAAGACAGCAACCGAGGAGCAACATAATTTTTGCGTCAGACGTGTTGCTCTGCTAAGGAAGTCGATGTAAGTCCCGCGCGCTCTGGAGTAATGAATCAATTGAGATACGTAACTTCAATAAGCTGGAGCGGACGGAATGTTGCTACACAAGAAGGGAAAGTTGACGATGGGAAAGTTGAAGTCATCACGTTTGTCATAGAGCCTTGTTGAAAGTCTTCCTTGAGAGTCAATTTCGAGATGTAGATCTAAATATGATATATATCTGCAATAGTTTTCATTCTATAGGCCAATAACATGAAAAATGCTATTTTTCACCTTTAGGGAGCCGTAACTCCTTTAGGGGGTCATTTAAAAACTTCGACTCAAAAGATACTTTTGAAGAGCTTTTGATGCTGTAGCATTAACGTGGCATCAGGTTTCATCTATTCCTAATACTTTTTTATTTAAAAGCCAAAAACAGTAGTCTGACCACCGGGTCTATTTTAAGTAATGGCGACCACGTTGTTTGGGTGGCAGTTACCATTTGTGCAATCTTGGTAGAGGACATCCGATAGGTGAAGTGTGCAAATTTTCAGTCGTTCAGGAGAAGATTTTCAAAGAAAAGTTAATGAAGACTACGACGACAGATTACGACTCAGGCTACTTTTGTATCGTGTTTTTGTATGGTGCGTGTTCGTATTTATGATGATTTCAATTTTACTTTTTTTTTCCAAACTGTTCTGACCTACGACATTAGTAAACCATTAGTACATGTAAATCTTTGCTTCTTTCTTTAACCTTTATTCTATAGTTCTCATGTACATGTATGAGTCAGAAAATGTTTAGAAATCATATTACCATAAACGGTATACATTTCACAGATTCATATTTACCAAGTCCTGTGTCAAGCTTTTTGAAAGTTGTGGCTGTCCTTGATTCTGGACCATCTTTTTGTTCACCTTTGAATTTCCTGGTTGAACCTCTGAAAGAATCTCTACCTGTCTTTTTCATTTTCTCTCTTTACTCTCTGCTGTATCCTAAACAAACAATCTATTAATTAAAAGTAAAAACAGTAAAGCAATTACCGAAAAACAAATAAATAGAATAGATTTATTAATTAATTGTAATTGAATAAGGTCGTCAACTATTAAGAAAATACACCAACAAAACGTTAATAGATTCAAATTTTGATCTAACAACAGAGATTATTCAAGCGAAAATATACTTTTAAACACAATTAAAATGACACTATTTGTACCCGGTGAATCTTAATAGTAATTGTAATAATAAAGGAGTCCAACAGAGACTTTCTTATCAGTTTATAAAAAAGTTATAAATGGGTAAAACATGCTATATGACCTATCTTGAAATTGTTTACATTATTGTTCTAGTTTTTTTATGTTTATACGAACGCAGATGTTGGTCTGACTACAAAACTTTCAGCAAATAGTAATGAATCAACAGTACACCAAAAGACCGTCCATGACTTCAAATAGCTTAAAGCAATGTACGAATTTATTACATATTTAATCAAAATTCGAGATTTAAATAATTTTAAATTGATAAGTTATAGAGGTTGTAACACGTTACAATTTTGTACATGTTGCAACATTTACAAATAAAACATACAAGTTGCACTCTGTGCACCTATTGATTTTTTTTAAAAGAAATTTGATTTAACTTTTAAACAAGGTTAATAATGACAGTAATTTACGTAATGTGAATTTTCTATTTAAGTGTATTCGGCAGGTTAGGCAAGCCCATTGGATTCAATTATATTACGCATGAAAGAAATATTTAGAAGTTGCGTTAATTACCATGCAGATTGTAGCTAAAGTATATGAGCGTAATAACAGTAAGAGCATTAGATATTCGTAGACATATATGGGATTTTTATCTCTCAAATGAGTGCATATATTGGTTTGTCGTATAAAATTTGTGTTGCCTACCTTTACCGGATTTGACACACTGAATTGGAAAGCAGGAACACGACAGGTGTCATAAAGCAGACAGGAACCGCTTCTCTTCCGGATCACTTGAGTTCACTCTTGTTATGACTTGAATTCGCGGTGTTAATTTCCGTTCGGTTGATTTTTTTGTTTTGTGTTTGTTCGTGCTGTTCTTGTTGGTGTTTACCGGATTCGTCATTGCCCTTTCGGACTTACGACAAACGAATTCACCATTGGTGCATCTTTGCTTTTTAGGAGTGGTTAGAAACAATCACCTTTTCAATATGGTATCAAACATAATCAACCCAACCATTGCACGGGCGAAACATGTTTGTTATTTGGCTCACACACAAGCACGGCTGTGAGTGTGAGTGTCAATGGAAATTATCAAGTAGGAACGAAAGTAGGACGCGGCATAAAATGTTATATCAGTTGCTGGACACAGATTAATTAAAATCCATTATACATTGTGCATATATAAAACCAAAAACTTTGAAAATAACTTGAAAATAAACGATATTAAACATTGTATTTCTATTGTCATTTTCAGTAAGAAATCAAAAAGTTTAAGCTTATGAGTTTTAAATTCATAGTTATGTTAAAACCTTATAAAGGGCCAACTAGTTCATTTTGACATTTTAACCGTTAGTTTATATACAATTTACTGTAAAACAAAAAAAAACTTTCTGAAATAAACATCTAAATACATTAAATTTGTCAACATTGAAAAGCAATGACATTTCAATAGGTATGAGATGAATATGTTTGATTTCATATATAGATTAAAAACATTAGCATTTTCATTTAACAAACTGAGTTATTTCAAAAGTTAATTTTAACTTACATAAGAAAACAAAATACTAAACATAACTTCCACAAACAATTGTTAATAAAATATCAATTTTTTATTAATCTCTCCTGGAACAAACTTAGAAATACTTTTCTTTTACAAAGTACAGTTCTGAATATTTAGATTAATTATAAAAGCGTATATATTTATCTGATTCGCAATCCATTGGTAGAAAACAAATGTAGTAACTATTTGCATGAAAAGACGTTTTTTTGTATATCTTCAATAAACTAACAAGTCTTCAAATGTAAGTTCGCGATTTTTTTCCAAATTTGAACATTGAACGACTATTATATCAAAATAATTTTGGTGAAAATCCTAGCGCTGAAATATGCATAGTTAGAATAAAATTGTTGCATCCTTTACCCATGTTGTATTTATCGATGTGTACCACAACGAACAATTTAAAATAATCCAAATTAAGTCGGGAAGGATTAAATAAAGGTCAGTCTAATATTTTATTGTGAAAAGTTTTAAAGTAATTGTCTTAGTTTTGCCTTGCAGACTTTTTTGGAAAATATGTTTGAATTTTCAGTATGTAGAATTCCTCCACACGGTCTCTTTTATGCATCCTGATTAAAATTCGTGGTTCCCTAGCACCCTTTTGTGATTAATATGCATGATTCGTTTGAAGGGATATTATGATAATCAATCATTCCGTGTAAACCATCATACCACAGGGGCTAACTTATTTCTGTGCATAAGACTTTATTCCCCTGTACAAACAACTGGCGCAACAGGGGGTCACCTCCCGCTTCCTATGTATGTTTAGTACCCCCATGCAGCTATCGTCATCACAGGGGTTAAATAACGTTTCCTGCGTATGAGAAATTAACATTTACCTAGTTGGAATGGGTTCTAGAGCACTTTTTTTTATCAAAAATTACCCCTTTTTGTTCGCCATTGCCATTTGAACATTGAAGTGTGAACATGTTAATACTATCCCCCCTTTCTTATCAAAAACATAAAAACCATAAACTGTAACATGTTTTTTTGTCTTGCAAATAATTATGTAGTTAATTTATTGTTTTTCCAACACATTAACGCGGAAAAAGTCGGAACTAAAAACATTTTATAACTATTCTTTAAAAACATTTTCACATATTACACAAACCATGCACAAACACGATGTAGCGCCAGGCTTTGGCTGATTGGTAATTGAAAGGGTAAGGTTTTCAATGAAATGAACAGGTGATATTGACACCAACTAATTAATTATACCGTATACTAATTCAGAAATTATTAAGGGACCGATCATTTAACTTGAAAAGGGGGGGTGTTTTTTTCCTAAAAAATATTCTAAAACTATTTTTGATAAAAAAATATTTTGGCAGCTAAAAGTAAGAGAAAAAATATTCTGAAGAAGGATTTCTGCTATGACAATTATGCTTATAATGAAAAAAAATATTCTGTCGCGAGGCCTTCGAAAAATAAATATTTTTTCCTCGCTCTGCGCGAAAAAAAAATTTCGAATAAAAACAAAAAACCAAGCCCCCCCCCCTTCAAGTTAAATCGCCCGTGGTGTGAAGCGGGTTCAGTGCTGCATGGAGATCTTTGATTGGAGGAGCACCACAATTCATCTACATGTCAATTATACCTGTAATCAATTGAGGGATATCAGATGCTCCGAAATACAAATGACAACAAAGTTCCAGACAATTTTGCTACGCCTGACGCGCGTTTCGTCTATTCAAGACTCATCAGAGGAGTTCTACCAAAAATATTGAAAATGCCAAATGCTATATGAATATGAAGAGAATAGAGCAGTAAAAACCAAAAATACTAAACTGGGGAACCAAATTATTTCTAAGATAATCAACCTATGTCTGGGGTAGGAAGAACCTTAGGGTTTAAACAATTTTGAAACTTAGACGGAAAATTTAAAATGTTTTCTCCAAATCAAAAGTGTTAGTGCCGGAGCAGGCTAACCTCGGGGAATTAAAACTCCACCAGTTTAAGGTTTAATTATTTTAATTGACACCTGTGTATTCACCTTTTTGTATTAAATATTTAAAAAAAAAGATTGAATACTAATGTGTCAATAAAATATTTCAGACTATTTACTATTTGAAATTATGATTATTTTTTCTTAAACAATAAAAGGTTTAAGTAAACATAATTGCTTGCTATTTGTATAAAAACGCAGGGATTAAAAAATCTAATCAATGCCAAATTAATCATATTCCAACTTCTTTATTATGGCCGAAAACATCGGTTCTATGTTACAAATATTGTCAATTGGTCAATGTATGTATCATCGCAGATGCGACGTCACATATCCAATTGAGCTATCCCATAATTCAGAGCATGGCCGCGCCAATATGGTCTTGTGTATTGGAACGAAATTACGAATAACTTTCTTGATATATCGTTTTCAATGCCATACTTGGCATGATGCCTACACTCATCATAATAGATCAAATAAACTTAGCTTATAACTTAGAAATCACGAACTTACACTTTAACCGGTCTATTCAGCTCAAACCGGATTTGGGACTGTTAAACCTTTGGCAAATTTTAATGCCAGTTGTAACCTCTTTTTGCTTTAATATATATCTACTAAAGTTAGAGTAAAAATAACTATGTTAATATTCCTGTTTTAAAATTATAAAAGGTAGTTAGATTTAACGTAAAACGTTCCAACAACTAGAAATGGTCTGCAAATTTTTATTAGAAATGACAACTGATCAAGTGAGTTGCAGCCCTGTTCACTGTAAGGTCAGACATCACAAGTCAGGTCAGTTTTGACTGCTTTTGGTCAGATTCAAGATGACTAGACCTACGGAGAGGTCAGTTTTAAGTCAAGTGACTTGAGGACAGGACACTTTTGTCCATTTTAAAAGAAAAATACTGTTTGGACAGTCTAATTAGATCAGAAGAACGGACTGGAATCTTTAAAATCTTTAAAATCGCTCTTTTTGGGTTGGGACTGTACAAGTCCGTATTTGGTCAAAGACATTTACTAAGGTGGAACTTGCAGGTGACCAAACGACCAGCCGATAAAAATTTAACTTGCATTAAACTTAATACTAAAGGTGTTCAAGATTTTGAAATTCTATTTAAAATAATCATAGTGATGTATCTATAAACTTGTTTTGAAATTAAAAGCAAGAAAACTATTTCTCTCTTTATTTTGTTAATCCTAACTTATAAAGTATCTTTAAACATAACGGATTCTCAAATTTCTGCATTTTAACAAAGGGAGTTAATTTATGACTTAATTTGCACTTTTTGACATATTTTTGTGTTTTTTTGAAAAAACAACTCAGAATCACCCAATTTTCTTTTTAACATTTTTAAGCAATAAAATTGCCAAATAAAGTATTTAAAATACAAAAATCTATTGATAAGTAGAATTGTAAAATTAGAATTGTTCCTAAAAATTGTGTACTTTCTTTTACATTTCAGTGTCAAAAATCCAACCTCCAGAATCAGTTATATCGAAAACTAACTCAGAAGCCTGACTTTTTTCGAATTAGATTTTTAAATCAAAATGACAACAAAGTTCCGGACAAAAAATTTTGCTATGGCTGACGCGCGTTTCGTCTATTCAAGACTCATCAGAGGCGCTCAACCAAAAATAATAAAAAAGCCAAAAACTGTATGATTATGAAAAGCATAGAACAATGAAAACGAAAATACCGAGATAGGGAACCAAATTATAACCTAGATGATCAACCTATGTCTGGGGTAGGAAGAACCTTAGGGTGTAGACAATTTTGAAATTTAAACCGATTGTTTAAAGCTTTGAATATGTGTTCTCCAAAGTAAATCTCTTGATGAACCTTTTTACAAATTGTGAAGAAAATCTATTGGCAGGAAAAAATTTGAGTTTGGTGCAAGTACCCCCTTAAATACTTAGTTCAATTTTAGTTAACGTAATTTGTTCTAAAGGCTTTGACACAACAAGAGGATCAAAGGCGTCTGAACCTCTCACGTGACTTTAATTTCTCAACTTAATGATATAAGGCAAAAACTACTTTTTTATGTTTAAAGGACATAAGTTAAATAAGTAATCAACTTTCACCATTGATATATATAAAATGTATTAAAGTGTAGATTTCTATTAACTGGATTTATTTTGCAATCAGATGCTTTTATTTTTTTTTAATAGTTTGCCATCTTTAAGGAAAAACAGTTGTTGTTACACTTAAGAAACCATAACGCCCATAAAGGGCCATATAGAAACGTGTAGGATTAACTTAGTAAGCAATATTGTACTTTAATGTTTTTCTCTAGCATTTACGATTTAAATACAATGAGGCAAAGCAATGGAAATGGTCGATTTGAGTGTTCTTAAAGAAATAACTCCGAAAAGTATTGTCTTACAACTTTGATCCTATTTCACAAGTATTTTGTAGATCTGAATGGGCTAAAAAATATATATGCAATTTATATTTCTAAACTACCTTTTACACTTTTCACGATATTGGGATTCATAATTGCAAAATTCTGGAAAAAAAGCAGAGGTACCAATGGGGTATCCGAATAACAAAAATCCGAAAGGGCAGAGACAAAACCACTAAACACCAACAAGAACGGGACAAAAATAGACTACATGTAGAACATGGAAACACAAAACAACTGAATATCAATCAACAACGCGAACTCCAGTCGAAACAAGAGTGAACTCAGGTGCTCCGGAAGAGTAAGCAGTTCCTGCTTGCTATAGCACACCCATCGCGTTGCCAATAGTCCATTCAGCGTGTCAAATCCGGTAAAGGAAGACAAAACAACACCCTATGACAAACCAACATCTGCACTCATCTGAGAGATCGAAATCCCATATTTGTCTATAAGTGCATGATGTCTTCCGTAAAATTTCTTGAGTGAAGACAGCAACCGAGGAGCAACATAACCCTGTGTGAGCAATTTTTGCGTCAGACGTGTCGCTCTGCCAAGGAAATCGATGAAAGTCCCGCACGAATAACGAATCAATTGAGATACGTAAACTCCATAAGCTGAAGCGGACGGAATGTTGCTACACAAGAAGGGGAAGTTGACGATTGGAAAGTTGATCATCGCGTTTGTCATAGAGCCTTGTTGAAAGTCTTCCTTGAGAGTCAATTTCGAGATGTAGATCTAAATATGAAGCAGACTTCCTAGAATCCGTTGTGTCCTTTATCTCAAGCTCCTGTGGATATATGAGATGGAGAAAGTCACTAAATCGAGAATTGTTTAGTGAAAGGACATCATCAATATAACGGAACGTGAGATTGAAAGAGAGAGCTAGTCTACGGTCTTTTTTGTCCAGAAGAGATTGCAAGAAGTCTGCTTCAAAACAAGGAAAAGAGCAATAACTTTTACTTAGGTGATAAATCTTCTTTTTTTTATCACGTACATATTGAGATTGCGAACGCTTTTGCTCTGTATCAGACCTTTGAAATCAGTTTTTTAGTTATTTGTAAATAGCTCAAATTAACCCCATGTTTTTCTTTTTAGAAACAGTTGCCATGTTTTCAACAAATCTTTAATACTAACGATATGTTTATCGCAATTGCTGATGAACAATTATACAAAATTTGATTGCATTCAATCTTTTGGTGTCCGAGGAGTTAATGATTTTAAAATTGCCAATGTTGATGTTTGAAGAAAATAACCCCTGTAAGGACCAGCTCTAAATCTTTTACCCTGTTCAATCATTAATATATCTTGAAGTGCTTAACAATATGCAAACAGAATTCTAAAATATATTTAATAGTTTTAAGCAATTGAGTTTGGAAAAATGCAAAATTAGGTGCTTCCCAATCCAGGAAAATCAGGTATGTTTAATATAAAAATTAATGAGATGTGGAATAAGTGTACTTAAATTAGGAAATTAGGAGAAAAAAACCAATAACTTCTATATGGTTAGTTGGATCTTTTTTGAACAAATGCATGGCAGGTATATTATAAGGTGTTGATCATTGATAATTTTTTGATATTTGTGAAAATTGTTAAGACATTTTTTGACGGCAACGACGGCCATGTTTTTAAGGAATAAAAAAAATCAACAATATTTTGAAGCAGCATTGCAAATAAACCACTGTACAGAGTCTGATTACAATTAGACATATGGTGTCAGAGGAGTTAACGTTTGCAAAAGGTGACGGACGACGGACGACGGACGCCAATTGGTTTCAATAACTAGCATGACCCTACCGGTCAGTTGTGATAAAAAGCAAAATACCAAACACTATGATTAATACCTTATATACGAAAAAATTGCGATACATTTTTACATGACCACAATCTTACAAACTTCTTGTAATTTTTAAAACGCTTTAAAAAGTTCGAAATACGTTTCAATCACCTTCAAACGTCCTCTTTTATGCATTGTTGGATCTGTTGTCATTATCTGTCCTTTTAATTTATTTATTAATTGACAAAAAGTTAATATTTGATTTCTTTGTTAAAATGCCAACGTGTCTTTCTAAGTGAAAAGATTTTAATGCATGGCATTTCAAACTAAATTTTGAATATAATTGCGGTCAATTGGTTAAGACGCTGATTAAAGTTCTTTAATTTACTAATGATCCAATTAAATATTTGAATACTATTGGTCAGTTCGATGTTTGTATGCGGTATTACACATCTGCTGAGGTTTTTTCGACTATCATTTGAATAAAAGAATCAAATTCTTGCGTCCAGTTTTTTGTTGGGTCTAAATTAGAAGGGTTTAAATACATTTCTAAAACAAAGACTTGTTTTCATCACGACGTCCTATTTCAAAATCCAATACCAAAAAAAGGGTATGGAACGGTTAATTTAGTAATGCTGTATATCGATATTTCAAGGAGTAACTTCTCATCAGCTGAATTTGAATCAAAACATTGGAAGTTCAAAAACCAAAAATATTGAAACGAAAAGTACTCAAAACAAAGAAGTTTGAACAGGAAAGCCAAATCCAGCACCGAGGATATCGACCATTTGCATTAAATTGATAAAATTGATCTGAAAAATGATCACTTACTACATTTTTACACAATATCAAAAACTTTAAAACTGCAGATAATACCTTGATAATCAAACAACTCGAAGACATTAAAACAAATGCTCTTTTTGACTTACATTATAGCAACTTTGAATGCAGAAAACCTATTACCACCTGACCTTTCAAAAGGCTACATTTTATAACTATTTTAGTATTTGTAAAGTGAAAAGAAAATATACGTTAATACTTCGTTTGTGTTGAAACAAAATAAAAATGCTAAATATATAAGAGAATGCCGAGTAAAGTAACGATAAACAGTGTTTTTAATAGTGGCTTAGGTTCAATAAAATGTGTATTTTTCTAATACACCCTTCGCATACACGAGATTTCCCAAACAGTTGTTACGATTTTCAATATGTACAGTTTTACCAACCTTTTAAAATCTATTTCCGTGTTGTTACGATTTCGTCAGTTGTGCGGAAGTTTTACGAACTCCCGTCTAGCGACGATACGAAATTTATTTTCGACGTGTTTACGATCGTGTTACGGTGTCTTTACGAGTGAATTGCGATATTGAAAAGGATATCGTAACTAACTCGCATACCATTAGTAAAAGAAATTAGTTTTTTTTTTACTCCTCGTAAAAATTTCACGAGTTCTTACGATTTCACACGAGCTAGAAAGACCCGTTAATGAGTTACAAAGTGTGCTTTACGAGTCTTTGCGATCGAAAACGAGTAAACTTGTAAGAACTCGTAAGGAAATCTAGTATATGTGAAGGGGGTATAAAGGACATACAACTGGTTATATGAATAGTTCTGCGTTGTTAGAATTACCAATAAACCACTACATACAAAACAAACAGCTGTACACATAATATTTTTCAATTCATCATAGTCCATCATATCATATCACATGGTTGAGATAGCAAATCGAAAATGAAAAACTATCCCAATTGTGCCTCTTACATGGGCCGAGTTGAGCACTTTTTTTTAACTCCCTTATTGAAAGTTGCACGGAATGTGTGGCCACAAGAACGGGTGATAGGGCTATGATCCTTAAATGGACTGTTCTCAAAAAAAGTGAGAAAAAAGAGCCATCTAAAAAGGAATTAAACATGAACAATTCATAAAAATATGGTACGAATTTCTAATATCTAGGTGTAGTAATGTTTTAAGTTAACATTTAATGTGCACTTTGGCTGTGGAGATAAAAAAGTTATAAATTACGACATGTTTCAAGACAGCTACAGATCTCTATAAACCTACTAGTTCAAGAGACGTTTAACAAAACCAAAAATATACTAATATTAAACCTTTGGGTATAAATTGTCGTTATGTGTTGTTTGGAGCTAAAATGGATTTTTTCCAAAAAAAATGTGTCAAATTTTTTCATTGAATGCACACATACAATGCTTTTTTAATTTATTATCGACAGAAACAAATTCACAGCTATAGAAAGTATTGTAATGTAAACCATTCATAATTAAATTTTTGAAATACATATCTGTTTGTACAGTTAATTTGTTGTGTTAATATATTTCAACGCTGTTGATTAACTGCTATGTTCAAATTCGTTTTATTTGTATTTAGAATAAGATTTGTTAAGATAATGCCAGATTATGAATAATTTGTATTTCAATCATACTAATTTGTGCTATAATTTTACATATTTAATGCTTTCATTTTGCGCTCTGTGTTCAATATTTAAAGTGATGATCGATTCATGGACATGCACATATTGTCATTCAATTATATCTGTTTTATTGATTTATTCCTATTTTAAAGACTTTAAAAAAGGAGGTCATACACTGATAGGGTACAACATTATCTGTGTACGTATCTATAACAGGTAAAACATTTGAAACAACTTTTGATAATTTGCAATATGTCCCACAACTTTAAGTCGATGTAATAATATTTCACAAGTCTATCATATCATGAATAAAAATAAAGCAAAATACAACAAAGCTGTAAACCTAGAGTGGGTAGTTTATTTGCACGTATCACTGTTTAAAAAAATAATTCCTTAAATTGAATTGGTGATGTTTGACTTTTGCATGACTTTCAATACCATTCAATCTGGCGAAGATTTATAAAATAATTACATTTACCCATAGCTTTTTCAATTGTTGTAAAAAGATTAAATAATTATATAAATTGAGATGTGGCACACGACAGCTAATCCCCCAACCCTTGAAGTTTAAATGTAAGTCAACGGGGCTTAAATCTGGAACAATTGATACCCACTGACAAATTATCATTCTTCTTCCACTTGTAGTTTTTTTTGGTCTAAATTAGAAGGGTTTAAATACATTTCTAAAACAAAGACTTGTTTTCATCACGACGTCCTTTTTCAAAATACTATACCAAAAAGGGTATGGAACGGTTAATTTGGTAATGCTGTATATCGATATTTTAAGGAGTAACCTCTCATCAGCTGAATTTGAATCAAAACATCGGAAGTTCAAAAACCGAAAATATTGCAAACGAAAAGTACTCAAAACAAAGAAGTTTGAACAGGAAAGCCTAATCTAGCACCGAGGATATCGACCATATGCATTAAATTGATAAAAGGGTTTAATCATGTTCATTATCTGAAAAATAATCATACCACACTTACTTACTACATTTTTACACAATATCAAATACTTTAAAACTGCAGATAATACCTTGACAATCAAACAACTCGAGGACATTAAAACAAATGTCCTTTTTGACTTACATTATAGCAACTTTGAATGCAGAAAACCTACTACCACCTGAACTTTGAAAAGGATCCGTTTTATAGCTATTTTAGTTTTTGTAAAGTAAAAAAAATACATTAATACTTCGTTTGTATTGGAAAAAATAAGAATACTAAATATATACGAGAATGCCGAGTAAAGTAACGATAAACAGTGTTTTAATAGTGGCTTAGGTTCAATAAAACGTGTGTTTTTCTAAGACTGCCTTCACATATACGAGATAACCTTACGAGTTGTTACGATTTTCAAAATGTATAGTTTTACGAGTTCTTGTGAGATTTTCTACCAACCTTTTAAAATCTATTTCCGAGTTGTCACGATTTCGTCAGGTGTGCGGAAGTTTTACGAACTCCTGTCTAGCGACGATACGAAATTTATTTTCGAGGTGTTACGAGCGTGTTACGGTGTCTTTACGACTGAATTGCGATATTGAAAAGGATATCGTAACTTACTCGCAAAAAACTAGTAGAATAAGTCTTTGACGAGGTCTTCCCGAGTTAGTAATGAGAAAAGGCGAGTCATTTACGATATCTACGAGTTCTTTACGAGTTATTTATTATGTATTATCAAGTTAAATTATAAAATTGTTACTTTTTCAACTCGTAAAGGTCTTACGAGGATTTACTCCTCGTAAACCTTTCACGTGTTCTTACGATTTCACACGAGCTAGAAAGACCCATTAACGAGCTATAAAGAGTGCTTTACGAGTCTTTGCGATCGAAAACGAGTAAACTTGTAAGAACTCGTAAGGAAATCTAGTATATGTGAAGGGGGTATAAAGGACATACAACTGGGTATATGAATAGTTCTGCTTTGTTAGAATTACCAATAAACCACTACATACAAAACAAACAGCTGTACATATAATATTTTTCAATTCATTAAAGTCCATCATATCATATCACATGGTTCAGATGGTAAATCTAAAATGAAAATCTATATCCCAATTGTGCCTCTTACATGGACAGAGTTGAGCACTTTTTTTTAAATCCCTTATTGAAAGTTGCAAGAACGGGTTATAGCGCTATTATGCTTATATCGGCTGTTCTCAAAAGCAGAGAGAAAAAATACCATATAAAAAGAAATTAAACATGAACAATTCATAAAAATATGGTACGAATATCTAGGTGTAGCAATGTTTTATGTTAAAATCAGGGGCTGATCTGGCCTCAAAATTTTTGTCGCCAGAAAAATCGTTAGATTTCAAATTAAGTCGCCAGTTTTTATTAAGTGTAGCCAGTACCGTTTTCATTGAGGGGTCATGTTTGTGTAATGTATGTTTATAGATGTATATGTATATGTTAAAAATATTGTTTTCAGTCTTTTTTTTTCAGGTGCATGTTGAAGGATGGTTTTTTCTCATCGAAAGACTTTTTTTATAATAAATGATGAAGGTGGAGCCTTTCTTGTTCGATATCTTTTTGAAATAAAACATGCATACCATGATTCATTTTTATTTATCATGTTTATTGCCACAGATTAAATAATAACAATACAATAAACATAACAATACACAAAAAAACAGCACCATATGAATGAATACTCAACCTAGAGAATAAATATCACTGAAAGCACTAAATGAGCACTATGAAAAAAGTATTATTAAGGAAAGCAAAGATAAAATTTTGTAGAATCCATCACATTTTCATGACCAACAGAGATTGCAAAAGATCAATGTTTGACAGATTGGACACATTATAAAGATTAATCAATCATGACCCTCTTGGTTTCTATTGAATCCTGTACATTATAAGAATGTTTTAATAAAAATTATCATGATTTTCTCAATTAAAAACTTCTCATTCCAGTGTTGTTATGTGTTTGTTTATTTATTTCATTTTGAAAAAAAAACAGCTGATGGTATTAAATAGTTTGGTAAAATATTTTTGTTCCTAAAACAACTTCTTTTCAGTTTCTTTTTTTTGAAATAAGAATAAAAAAAATAGTTTTATTTTGATTTATTTATCTTCCCTTTCTTTGTTTGCTTACTGAAATCATTATTGTGTATTTCCTCAGTAACCTCATTTAAACTGTTCTAAAAATAGAATGGTTTGTTTACATGCTTGTGATTATTTGAGGAACTTAATAAGGTACAGATTACTTTTCTCTCATTGTTTTGTGAATAAAAACTCATCCCAGGCTGGAGATAATTTTGATTTAACAGCAATTAATTGTTTTGACACCTTGGCTGACATGAGGCCATGTGTGCAATCAACACACGATACTTTCTCAAATTGGCTTGGACAATTAAAGTCATTCAGGTGTACATCAGAAATTTGTTCCTGATCAATGTTTTGACACCTTTATTGCATTATCAAAAGATGTGAGCCTAATTTCTAATTAGTCTTTAATCCTTTTTTTCAACCTGCTGTGATCTACCGTTTACCTGTTAAATTATCTACCTGCTCATCCGTGGCGACGCGTGGTCACTCACGATAACTTACCTGTTGACATATTGATCAATACTGGCGATGTGTATTCAATTTCCGGTCGAAAATGATAAAACTTACTTAGGCGCCAGAAAAATCGCCAGCAGCCGTTTTTTGTCGCCAGCAAGATAAAAAATCGCAATTTGCGACTATGGCGAAGCCCAGTGCGATCCCTGTAAAATTTAATTTGCAAATTGGCTGTGGAGATAAAAAAGTTATAAATTACGACATGTTTAAGACAGCTACAGATCTCTATATACTTACTAGTTCAAGAGACGTTTAACAAAACCAAAAATATCCTAATATTTAACCTTTTGGGTATAAATTGTCGTTTTGTGTTGTTTAAAGTTTAAATGGATTTTTTCAATAAAATTGTGTCAAAATTTTTCATTGAATGCACACATACAATGTTTTTTTTAATTTATTATCAACAGAAACAAATTCACACCTATAGAAATTATTGTAATGTAAACCATTCATAATTAAATTTTTGAAATACATATCTGTTTGTACAGTTAATTTGTTTGGTTAATTAACGCTGTAGATAAACTGCTATGTTCGAATTCGTTTTATTTGTATTTAGAATATGATTTGTCAATATAAGCCCAAATTATGAATAATTTGTATTTAAATCATACTAATTTGTGCTATAATTTTACATATTTAATGCTTTCATTTTGCTCTCTATGTTCAATATTAAAAGTGATGATCGATTCATGGACATGAACATAATGTCATTCAATTATATCTGTTTATTGATTTATTCCTATTTTAAAGACTTTAAAAAAGGAGGTCATACACTGATAGGGTACAACATTATCTGTGTACGTACATGTATCTATAACAGGTAAAACATTTGAACCAACTTTTAATAATTTGCAATATGTCCCACAACTTTCATTCGATGTAATAATATTTCACAAGTCTATCATATCATGAATAAAATAAAGCAAAATACATCAAAGCTGTTAACCTAGAGTGGGTAGTATATTTGCACGTATCACTGTTAAAAAAAAATAATTTCTTAAATTGAATTGGTCATGTTTGACTTTTGCATGACTTTCAATACCATCCAAACTAGCGAAGATTTATAAAATAATTACATTTACCCATAGATTTTCAATTGTTGTAAAAAGATTAAATAATTATATAAATTGAGAAGTGGCACACGACAGCTAATCCCCCAACCCTTGAAGTTTAAATGTATGTCAACGGGGCTTAAATAAGGAACAATTGATACTCACTGTCAAATTATCATTCTTCTACCACTTGTAGTAGGTGATATGTAAATTTTAACCAAGTCATTCAAGCAGAAAATGGTGGTCAAAATATAACTTTATTTGGTACGGATGATGATTACTTTCAATTATGTACCCACTATCCCAATACCAAGTTATCGACCAAAAACACGAAACAATATGTACGTAAAAACATGCGTACCCTCAAACTAACACTAGTAAAGCCATTTGGGGTTTGATTGACCATTTTGGCATTAACTCTATTTGAAAAAAAAATAAAAAATGAATTGAATTGCATTGATTTAGATTGCCCTCTCTATTTCAATTTATTTCAATCTAAATCAAACTTTTGGTGAACTAAATCAATGCAATTTGGAACATGCACCTTGCAGTCAATCAATCCAAATCAATCTAACTGATATCTCCGTTAAACTACTATCGTTAATCCATGTCAATCGATTTTAAACCTCGTTAATCCAAATTCCTTGCAGTCAATCAATCCAAATCAATCCATGGTTAATACCATTTCAACACACAGATACGCGATAATTTGTAATAAAGATTTACACTTTGATTCCAGGAAGTATACAATGTTTTACACAACAGTAAATTATGTTCGAGAACACATCAAAGCTTAAAATTATTCGTTTAAATTTCAAAATTGTCTAACCCTAAGGTTCTTCCTACCCAAGACATAGGTTGATCATCCTAGTAATAATTTGGTTCCCCATTTTGGTAATTTTGGTTTTATTGTTTTATGCATAATCATATAGTATTTGGCATTTTTAATATTTTTGGTAGAGCGCCTCTGATGAGTCTCGAATAGACCAAACGCGCGTCAGGCGTAGCAAAATTTATTGTCTGGAACTTTGTTGTCATTTTTTTTTTCGAACACGTGAAGGTTAGCACTGCTGGTGGAGTTTTAATTCCCCGAGGTTAGCCCGCTCCGGCACCAACACTTTTGTGTTGGAGAACACATCAAAGCTTAAAATTATCCGTTTAAATTTCAAAATTGTCTAACCCTAAGGTTCTTCCTACCCCAGACATAGGTTGATCATCTTAGTAATAATTTGGTTCCCCATTTTGGTAATTTTGGTTTTATTGTTTTATGTTCTTCATAATCATATAGTGTTTGGCATTTTCAATATTTTTGGTAGAGCGCCTCTGATGAGTCTTGAATAGACGAAACGCGCGTCAGGCGTAGCAAAATTTATTGTCTGGAACTTTGTTGTCATTTTTTTTCCAACACGTGAAGGTTAGCACTGCTGGTGGAGTTTTAATTCCCCGAGGTTAGCCCGCTCCGGCACCAACACTTTTGTGTTGGAGAACACATCAAAGCTTAAAATTATCCGTTTAAATTTCAAAATTGTCTAACCCTAAGGTTCTTCCTATCCCAGACATAGGTTGATCATCTTAGTAATAATTTGGTTCCCCATTTTGGTAATTTTGGTTTTATTGTTTTATGCTCTTCATAATCTTATAGTGTTTGGCATTTTCAATATTTTTGGTAGAGCGCCTCTGATGAGTCTTGAATAGACCAAACGCGCGTCAGGCGTAGCAAAATTTATTGTCTGGAACTTTGTTGTCATTTTTTTTGCTAGATTGAAAGAATCAAAGGGGCGCCTATTGGGCACTCGAGTGTCAAAAGTCCAATAGGACAACGACAAAGCACGAACACGAACAAAAACAGCACGAGAAATTACAAAACACTAAAATAGCCGATCAGAAATCAACATTGAACCTTTTACACATATGAACAACAAATTTAGACAATACCATTAGATTTAAAAATGTTAACTTGAAACTAAAATGTAGTCAGTGACGAATAAGAAAATTATTTAGTTCTTTAGTAATGAGGGGGTACGGGGTTCGAGGAGGTGGGGAGCGAGTGTAGAGGGGCAGGGAGCGGGGATGATAGAATGATTACAAATTAAATCATAAGATTGTACACAAACCATCCAAACAATCGCATTTTAAAGCTCGGTCGCCAGGCGATATCCATGATATCAAAAAGTTATGTTATTTATTGTTGAAAGTAGCAATAGGGGAAATTAAGAACACGCTAAGAAATGTCCTCCGTTTTAGATTGATGCTTAATGAATGAAATAAATGAAAACAAACGCTTCTGTTCTGTGTCATTTTGCCTCTGTAAAAAGAGGCAAAAAAAGACCGAATAAACAAGAGATAACACTTAAGTACGTCTCACCTGCCTGCACCATGAGAATACTCTGTTATTCCTCAAACACAATCAAAGCTACTATTGGGCATATGTATACCAAGTTTCATCAATCTAAACAAACCTATATGTATTGAAAAGTCAAAGTCGCTCAATTGAAAAATCAAGGCCAAGGTGAAAAGATGGGGATGCAAATGTGCATTGCTGCTACTGGTGCATAGGCATACCAAGTTTCATCAACCTATGACCTATAGTCCTTGAGATATAGATTTGCTGGCAAAACCTTAACATCGCATTATATGTATAAAAATTGTCGAAAATCAATCAACCGGAAAATCAAAGTCAGGGTAAATAGATTGGGATGCTTGCCCAGTTTCATCAACCTTAGACTGATAGTTTTTGAGATATAGAGGTGCTCGCAAAACCTTAACATTGCATTCTTTGTATTGAAATTTGTCAAAAGTCATTAACCGGAAAATCAGAGTCAAGGTAAAAAAAAATGGGGATTCAGTTGTGCTAAGCTACGACTGGAGCATATGCAAACCAAATTTCACTAACCTAGGACTTATAGTTCAAGACAATAATGGGGTGTTTATAAAACCTAAACATTAAAGTTAACACCCATGTCTCGCTCCGCTTCGCAGACGAAAATTAGCCAAAGCTTACTCAGGATGTTCCTTGGTATAAAATCAAAACTGTGATAGTTGGAGTAAAGTTTGTACATGCACTAATTTCACCAGTCTTTGCTCAACAATATATGAATTGCGTTCCGTACGTTGCTTTCGCAATCTCTACAGAAAACCGTCTACAAGTAGAGAACTCAGATACATGTAGTGAAACCCCACATCACTGCACAACTGTGTATTCATATAGGAAATAAGGGATCAAATAACCGGGAAAGCCTTTAACGTTTTTGAAAGCAGGCTAGCCATAGAAACCACAAGTTGAAGAGTCCACATCGAGATAGCGCGGGTATAGTGTCACCATAAAGTATTACCATATCAACATGTATTTTTACCAGTTTATTGCTAAGCTCAGTGTTTTGACAACGCAACTGGTTCCTGGTGCTTGTACTAACTGTACTCACATCATTTTAAATGTCTATACTCATTTTATCACAAAGGTCAGCGATGACTAACGAAATATTTATCCAAGCTATTGCACTTATAAATATTCCGCTCATCCACTTCCTGTTTGGAAAATATTAGTGATATCACTCAATACATAAAAGCGGGGCGTGATTAAAATTGTATCGTTATCGTTTCATCTTTATCTGGATGTAAAAATGTTAGCATAATATACATTTTCATTATTTCTTAACTTTCTATACAATATTCCTAATTTCACGGGTCGTTTTGATGTTTCCGTGCAGAACACAGCATCGCTTGAAAATACCACTGGGGGGGGGGTACGTCTAAATACCACACAGGACTCCTTAGTGCACTAAGGACCCCAAAAATTATGTTAAAGTTCTCGGAATGTTAAAAGTAAGTTATTTCAAAAGTGAATTTATCTAAAATTGATTTTTAGTTCTAGTGCATTAAAAAAACCTTTGATGTTCCCGTATTTACAAATCGAAACTGGTTGACAATAAACAGGTAACATGCATATCGACGAATTTCACAATCAATAAACAAAGTCACGCATCATTAAATGAATGCATTTCATAAACATTAATGAAATAAATTGTGTCGCTGATAAAAAAAGAAAAATGCATAAAAATTACATGCACACCTATTCTTTTCAAAGTAAAAACAAACAATATAGAGACTTTCAATTTTCAAAATTTTGAAAGTCAATTTTCCACTTTCTTGTTTTTCTAAAATATACAACTTGAAATTCCTGAAATTTTTAAAGTAAGTACAATCAAACGTATTTGTAAGGCTGAACATAGCAAGACAGACAAGGCCACAACGACAACAATTTAATAAAAAGAATCTGAAAATTGATGTCGAACCCTGGCCATAGAAGTACTGAAAAAAAGTTCCATTCAAGAAAATAATTGATATTGGGACTTATTAGAAATATTTATTGATAGTTGCAAAAACTCATTAAGCATAAATACAGGTCTATGATGAAATGTAAATTTTACACTACTTAATAACTGAACTTTAAAATAAATTTAAAAAAAAATGTTCCCACGATCAAATTGCTTCTTTTTCGAATTATTAATGAATTCAGTAGGAATATGAATGGAATTCGAATTTAAATGTGTCATGTTTTAAGAGAGGAAATATTGACGTCCTTTTGCGTCACAACTTACGCCATTGTATCATTTGCACGACACTTTTTAGGGAGGTATTTAAAGACTATCGTAATTTTTTTCTCACTCTGTTGTTATAGCCTTTTTTAAAGTTTAAATTTGTTTTATTAAGTAATAATTTGTTTTAAAAGAGGGCATTCGTTACAAAATACTTTTTCGAACTATTTAATATCCTTGATATTTATATGTAAATGTTGGGGTAAATTGGCACAAATAAGTCCCCAAAACTGGTGCATATCAAACATTTACCTGTAAAACATGTAGTGCAATTTTTACCTCTCAAATCTTTAATTGGTGCAAAGGGATTCCCCGAGGGACAGACGACTGGGGCTTCCACAGAGATAAATGAAATCATGTTGTTTTAATAAATTGGGTTTTTTATGAAAACGCATAAAATTAAGTACAAATGAAAGACACGCCGCAAATTTTGCTGACACACATGAATTTTTCATCAACATTTGGTATGATGATGAGTATTTATAGTCGCGACTAGGGAAAGCCCCTCTGCGTCGACTATTTAACAGTAAGACTGTTAAAGACTCGCTATGTGCCATGGGTCGTCCAGCCCATGACACACCACCGCCAGTGTTAGCTGCTCCAGAGTATCCTTTGTTATCGCTGGAGCAGAGCCCGTCTTCCACCACGGGGAGGTACTGGTCGGAATTCTGGAAGACCAACATTTGGTATTAAACCGGTCACAAATAGCACCAAGAAACATCATGAAATGTTTAAGGTGTGAACGTGTTTATTAAATTGCAAAACAATAATTTTATATACAAAATTATTAAAAATGTTCTTTCTTATACAAGAAAATGACAACTTTCTTTTAAGTAAATTATATAACGCCTAATGATTTTTTTATGCATAAGAACAATGATTGATTCATCAAAAATAAAAAGGGAGAAAAAAATATAACCACACCCAAGTCCGCTCCAACGACTGTATTGAGTTGCAAAAATAAATCTATCTGCAAAAATATTTAAAGGTTTCTTATCATACAAGAAAATAATATAATTTTTAAAGTAAATTATATTCAAATTTTGTAAATTTGTAATTCATTAGATAAGTAATTAATTGATCAAAACTTAAAAGGGCGAAAAATATATTACCAAAATAGATAAATAAATGGATGGTGAAGCCACATTTAAAAGGTAAAAACTAAATAAGAAATATAAAGATATAAAACCTTTAAAACAAATAAAACAAGAATGCCCAAATTTTCGGACATAAAGTCCTTCTTCAGGGGCTAAAAGGTAAAAGGATGTTCACACATCGACTGACGAGGACAGAATGACATAAAATTGACTCGAAGAACATCACGTGGTATTTTAATCCTGAACTTGATGACTAATTTATAAATATTAAGAAAAGGTCTGTCTTTTTACATTCATACCAAAGGGTTGAAAAGTGCCTAAAAAGTTGATTATTCTTTGCTCAAGAAACTGTCTTTGTTTTTCGCCGATGCATGTTTCAAGGAGAACGGTCACCTGAATATCCTTGACGCCATGGTTTGGCAATGAAAAGTACTGGCCGACTGGGAAATCGTCGCATTTGAGAACACTTCTCCTGTGTTCAGCAAATCTGTCACCCAGTCGACGACAAGTTTCTCCTACGTAAATTTTAAGGCACTTGGCACAGCGGATGGCGTAAATGAAATAACTTATTACAAAATAACTTATTACCACACCGGCGTACGTTCGCTTGCAAATTGCCAAAGATAAAATAAACTATTTTTTTAACTCGTTTGTTCTACATGCACATTTCAAACAGATCAATGAGACGTCCTAAATACTAGAATTCTATACAGATCTATGACTGATTTATTTATTTATTTATTTATAGTAACTTATTACAAAATAACTTATTTTGAAAAATTCCAATGAGATTTATTCCGATTTAATTGTCGCGAAATTTCCTAATCATGCCGTATTCATAGTGTTATACTAGTTTATTGTTTGTTGATTCTAGCTATTTTGACTTCCCATGCATGACTGAAAATGCATCACTGGATCACAGGTACTTGTGGACAGGACCCCATTTGGAGTCCTATTATTTTGGGAAGCTCGCTTATTGATAGTAACCCATTTATTCCTTGAAATAATGATATGTCTGATATAGTGTAAAGATAGAAAGACAAAAAATATATCAGTCAAGAAAAAAGGGGGGTGGTCATTAATGGGGCTCCAAATGGGGTCCTGTCCACAAGTACCTGTGCTCTGGATAGGTCACAGTGGGATGCATCGGCAACAGTGTTTATTGTACTAGTAAATGTTTTGACATGTTTATTGTTCTTACCAAAATCTACGTGATGTGCATTCTGGTACTTAGATGCACATAAGGACACAATATTTTCTTTACTTAATTGTAAAACATTTTAATTTTGATTCTTTAAATAATGAAGCCTTCATTTGTTTTATTAAACAGAATTATAATCAGTCAACTCTTTACTAGCGGAATATATCAGAGGACCAAATATTATTTTCATAATAAAGTTAAAAGTAGCTGTCAGAAAAAGCATGCACAGAATAACAGTTCTCAAAATAATTCTTCGGTTTAATATTGATAAATCTTCAGAAAAAAAAACAATTGTACTTTTTTGAAACTATTTTTATAGAAGAATTAAATTACGGATTATAGAGAAAATTGTTCCTGGGAGTGATTTAAAAAAAAGGTAAACGTAATAAAATATTAGATGTCGGAGGAATGAGAAATCGGGCGGTAAAAAAACACCAGTTTATCTGTGGCTTCTTCAAGTAAGGGGCGAATATGACGAGCTAGAAAATGGAATTAATTTGGTGTGATTTTCAGTGATTTCGGTCTGAGAGTACCTATTAGCCAAAGACATATACTTTTCAAAAAATTTACGCATCGATAGAAAATTCCCTATAGGTTAATACAAACTCATACCATTTCAAAATAATATTGCCAAGCTGCTCTGCAACCGATTATCATGAAATTTAAAACAATAAAAAGAAAACAATAATGGAACTTATTCGTTTCTTAAGTTATAATGTTTGTGATCAAACTTATTGAGAATAAAATGGTTTAAAAATTTGTATTGTAAAAACGAGTAAACAATTGAGGTATAAATTTTATACTTTAAAATAATCATAAGAAAGTAAAACATCGTACCTTTATTTGTTTGACGCTGTTAGAAAACATTAAAATATTAAAGTGTACCCGGTTTCAATATCATGCAAAAAAAAACTTACATTTAATCTATACGGTTAAAAATTTCAAACGGACTGTACTTTTAATATTTGTTTAAAAAGGAATTTTAAATATGTACATCATGGCATGCTCCATAGCACCTTTAAGATTTTTTAAAAGTGTACCGTCAATATAGTTCACAAGTGATTGTTGGCCGTCGGACGGAATGTTTCGTCAATAAAAAATGATTTTTAATGTTCCCAAGAAATTGTTGACGGACGACCGGGCTGTGCTGTGTGTTTAACTGTTCACACGAAATTGTTGACAGACGGTCGGGCTGAACTGTAAATAAGTATGAGTTTAAATGTTCACAACACAATATTGATGGACGGGCAGTCAGTCAGACAACAGAAAGCTATGGCTTCGTATCGAAGATGTGATTTTCTGGTGGTAGAATAACACTTACGAACTTATACAGCACCAACTCATTAATAAATATGTTTCCTTAACGTTTTTCTTTTTCAATTCAATTTCAAAGAGTGTTCTCAAAATCAAATATTTCCGCTACAGAATAGGTCGCGTAGAATAAATAAAAAAACGAATAAATTAAAGTCGACGACATTTATTATAAAGTCTGTATCTCTTGAATAGGTCACAAATGATTATCACGGGATATATTTAACACTGGCAAACTAAAGAGAGTTTAAAAAATAGATAATGGTGTATGATTTTAATAATATGAGGTACAATAGAAGAAATGGGTAGACATTGGTTTATCATTTTAAAAGGCAATAGTTTTCACAAAATATTCCGTTTCAATAATAAGTTGTTTATCTTGTTTTTTATTGTTTTCAGAAGGACATATCGACCACAATTTGTATCTCATTCTGTACTTATATGTGTTCCACGTCCTTACGAAATCTTCAATTACCGTTAGCAATTACAAAATACTTACTCTTAGTTTAGTCAGAGCTTTTATATACATTGTGACTTTATTCCCAGTGACTTTTTTCTTGTGACCTTTTTTCCTGTGACTTTTTTCCTATAAAAACTGTGACCTTTTTTATGTGACTTTCTTTCCGATTTAATTTTGCCCTCTTAGAATGGGGTCTTCATATAATTTACCGAATTTATTTATACTTCTTAATATGTATTCACCTTGTTTTTAACTCTGAAATTAACTGAAATACATGTAGCTTAAGTTTTTTAATGATTGTATAGTATACATGCATCAAAAATATTTATTTATTTATGATAGATCGCTGGTAAAATAATTCTCAAAACATAAGTATGTACAACAATTAATAAGTTCAGTAATAAAATTTCATTTTAGCTAACTTAATTAATGTTAATTTCAAATTCTTGCGGCGTTTACTGATACATGAAATACCTGTGCAATTTATATCCATGTACATGTAGCTAGTAGTTACATAGTCCTGTGTATTATATGCACATGCTCTAATATACAGGTATATGATAGTTGTAATTGTAATTTGACAATACTCAAGCGTGTCATCACCCAACAGGAGGTACAGATATACTAGATGCAATATTATGTACATGTAGTTATGGTCAACTACCTGTAAGTTCTTGAGATAAGGGACATATTACTATGGATCCAATTGAACAGTAACTGTTGAATAATCTTGAATTGATTTTAATTGAAGCATGTAAATGACTGAAAAGATCCTAAAGATATTAATGTCTCGAACATAAAACAATTGAATAAAACAGGTAAACAAACGGATGGGTATATCGATTTATATCTATTATAAATTCCCCGCAACTTTCACTGGATAAGCTATACACTGAATTAAAGAGGATCTTCTATCAATTTCGTAATCAAATGGATTTTAAAAATCTGCGTTACGTATCAACAATCTATCAGTCATACAGTTCCTTACGAAAGCGATGAAAAAGAAGTTTATTATGTTGCTTTGTAAAAGACGTGAAAAAATGTATGTCTCCTGATGCCTGTATCCATTGCATGCATGCTTGTACGATGCGACTACATGAAGCTGCATTTACTTGTACTATATACTAAAAATATGACATAGGCATTGCATAGCTGCAAGCACAGCATAATTAATCAATTTGAAAGGAAAGAAAAGAAGAAGAAATGTTTAATCAACTTGATTATCATTAAACCTTCTTTCAAATACTTCAAATTTAATTTTAGCAAACGACGCTGTGAATTCTATGGTTGATTCTGAAAAGGCATATATGAGCGCGTGACGTTCCACTCCAAATTATGAAAAGTGACGTTGACAATATTTACTTCATTAATATGCAATTTACAAAACTTAATGAAAAGCAAAATAAAGTACGTTGCTAGTTAATATTTGCCCCACATATTTTTTTCAAACTTTCATCCATGTTTCAAACACAAAATATATTTTAGAAGCGATATTATTATTATTCACGGCAAATCTGCAATTTTGAGAAGCATATATCGGGACGAAAAAAAAAATCAATATCAGCATTAGGCAATTTTTTCGCGGGAAATTGCTGTAGAGCTCTTCACTCTCGCGGGCACTTCGTGCCTGCTACGAGCTATGCTCGCTATAAAAGTCGTTTCGGGGTAAAAATTTTGTTGCCATATATTTATTGCCTAATGCTTTAAATTATTTTTATTTTTGAGACTTGAAAATGTTTGAATAAAAAAAGATAATTTCCTCTCCGGTATTCTGAATTGTGACTCGCTCATAACCTAGACTGTTCGTACAATTATTTTTCTTTCGGCAAAAATGACAAAATGTGAACGGGTTATTGCAGAATCTACCGGCTTATGCGATGAGGTTGCCTATATTGTACATCTCGCGTTTCAATACATGAAAACAAAAACCTTTCATGATTGATTCTTCTGTACAATGACTTTTTTGTACTCCGTTTTTTTTTTTGCGGAAAAAACACCTTCAAATATCTATAAAGATTTCACCTAAAATCAATTGTTGCCTTTAATATTTTCATTAGATCTCACAAAATAGATTTGTACAAGTTAATAATTCATCACCTAGGTATTTCGGGAGTTCCTAATTGATTTACACCTTATATTGAGCCTGAAAAGGAACATATTCTACAGATTTTAAACGAATTGCAATCATATCTATTCAAATCAAACAAACAAAAAATGACCAAATATTGACAGGAACATAATTGAAGAGGTTATCACCGGCAATCGGTAACGCATGGAAATCTAAAGACAGTCTAAAAACCACAACGTATGATTTTTAATAAACAAAGGGTCACATGGGAGAATGTGATGATGATGCAAAATATGGGGTGGAATCGAAAACAAGGGAACAATATAAGAGAACCACATGAAAAATGAGGAGAACTTGGTATGGGTGCAAATTTTTAGCCTATGTGGTGAACTACTTGCACGCAGACCTACAAAAAAAAACAATAAAAATACAGAAAAATATCAAACGGCGGGCTGTTATAGAAACGTTAAACAAATCAACATTATACCGTGAAATTCGAAACTGAATAACATGTTTTATGTTATTTTATGGATTGTAAGTTATTGCAAACACATTTTAAAGATTTTTTTTAATGACTAAAATAGAACTATAAAAGTGTCATTATAAAAAGATTTTTTTTATTCTTTATTAATAAGGCACATAATTATATATAATATTTATTTTGTTGAAATATTATATATTGGGAAATATCAATTCCAATTCTTTATCGGTTAAATGGTCTTATTTCAGAAGGTCAACAAGCATACTGCGACACTATTTATAATCGTAGTGGAATTAACCATATGTGGATTTTGATAAACTCAAAAGATTTGTTAGATCATTTTAAATCTGGATCATTTTCTGAGGTTCACTCTTTGAAAACGTTCGATTTTTCAAGTTTATACACTACCTTGCCATACGAAAAACTAAAATGTCGCCTGAAAAAAACTTCTCGAAAAAGCCTTTTCAAACTCAAGGAATTTTGTTGTTTTGGGTTATAATTCTACATTCTTTTCCAAAACATTTTTCAAAGATAAAATTTGTTACACACTGGAACAAGTTTGCAGTATGCTTGATTTCCTCATTGACAACATATTTGTCACCTTCGGAGGAGAGATTTTTCAACAACAAATCGGCATTCCAATGGGCACAAACTGTGCTCCTCTCCTCGCCGATTTGTTTTTATACTCTTACGAGACTGAATTTTTTCAGGGACTCGTAAAGAACAAGAAGATGAAAGAGGCAAGGTCATTTAATCTTGCATTCAGATATATTGATGATGTCCTTTCTGTCAATAACACTTCATTTGGTAGTTGGATTCCTTCAATATATCCTCCGGAATTGGAGATTAAAGAGACCACTGAATCTAATTGCTTCACGTCTTTCTTGGATTTGCACCTCGAATTTGACCCAGGTGGTCATCTCAGTACAAAAAATTACGATAAACGAGACGATTTTGATTTTCAAATTATTAATTTTCCTAATCTACAGAGCAATATACCTACTTCTCCTGCATACGGTGTTTATATTTCTCAAATTATTCGATATGCCAGAGCTTGCACACATTTCACATATTTTTTGATCAGACACCAGTTTCTTCGTGACCGACTTTTGAAGCAGGGCTATAAGAAAATACGTCTCATACGATCACTAAAAAAATTCTTTCTTCGTTATCAGCCACTAGTAGAAAAGTTCAAAATTGAGTTAAAAGATATGATAGTTAATTGTTTTAATTAGTGTTTGACTGGTCTGCTGTACTGAGATGATCACATCAATATCCCTATTGTGTCTCACAACTATGTTGTGTTCTGTGGTCATTACCGGACCCTAAAATCGCAATGGAAGAGGGAGGTTTGGCGCCATAAAACCTGGTTTAACCCACCATTTCGTTTGAAATGCCTGTACCAAGTCAGGACCATTGCGATCCACCAGTTCTCCGATATGACTGATTCGTTTTTGTCATTTTCTCTGGACTATGAGATTGATCATTCAAGTTCGGTACTTTTGTTATTACCTTTATTTATCATGGTTTGATTTGGATTGATTTACCGCAAGGAGTTTGGATTAACAGGTTTTGAAATGGATTGACCGGGTTTAACGATGGTAGTTTAACAGGGCTGTCAGTGAGATTGATTTGGATTGATAGACTGCAAGGATTGTGGCGCAAATTAGATTGAATTGGATAACAAATGGTTTGATTTAGATTGAAATAAATTAAAATAGAGGAGGATATCTTAATCAATGCAATTTAATAAACTTTAATCAATTTCAAATCGTGGTTATACCAAAATGGCCAAACAAACCCGGAAAGACTTTACTAGTGTAACCAAGCGCGATATCCCCTCCCTTACGTCTGGTAAGGAATTTAAAAAATCAACAATATTTTGAAGCAGCATTGCAAATAAGCCACTGTACATAGTCTGATTACAATTGGACTTATGGTGTCAGAGGAGTTAACGTTTGCAAAAGGTGACGGACGGCCGACGGACTACGGACGCCATTTGGTTTCAATAGCTAGCATCACCCTACCGGTCCGTTGTGATAAAAAGCAAAATAACAAACACTATGATTAATAACCTAATATACGAAAAAATTGCGATACATTTTTATATGACCACAATCTTACAAACTTGCATGGCATTTAAAACTAAATATTGAATATAATTACGGTCAATTGGTTACGACGCTGGTTAAAGTTCTTTAATTTACTAATGATCTAATTAATTTTTTGAATGCTATTTGTTAGTTCGATGTTTGTATGCGGTAATACACATCTGCTGAGGTTTTTTTGACGTATCATTTAAATAAAAGAATCAAATTCTTGCGTCCAGTTTTTTTTTGGTATAAATTAGAAGGGTTTAAATACATTTCTAAAACAAAGACTTGTTTTCATCACGACGTCCTTTTCCAAAATACTATACCAAAAAAGGGTATGGAACGGTTAATTAGCCTCTCATCAGCTGAATTTGAATCAAAACATTGGAAGTTCAAAAAACCGAAAATATTGAAAACGAAAAGTACTCAAAACAAAGAAGTTTGAACAGGAAAGCCTAATCCAGCACCGAAGATATCGACCATTTACATTAAATTGATAAAAGTGTTTAATCATGTTCATTATCTGAAAAATAATCATACCACACTTACTTACTACATTTTTACACAATATCAAATACTTTAAAACTGCAGATAATACCTTGACAATTAAACAACTCGAGGACATTAAAACAAATGCCCTTTTTGACTTACATTATAGCAACTTTGAATGCAAAAAACCTATTACCACCTGACCTTTCAAAAGGCTACGTTTTATAGCTATTTTAGTATTTATTAAGAGAAAAAATACATAAATACTTCGTTTGTGTTGAAACAAAATAAGAATGCTAAATATATACGAGAATGCCGAGTAAAGTAACGATAAAGAGTGTTTTTAATAGTGGCTTAGGTTCAATAAAACGTGTGTTTTTCTAAGACCCCCTTCACATATACGAGATTACCTTACAAGTTGTTACGGTTTTCAAAATGTATAGTTTTACGAGTTCTTGTGAGATTTTCTACCAACCTTCAAAAATCTATTTCCGAGTTGTCACGATTTCGTCAGTTGTGCGGAAGTTTTACGATCTCCTGTCTAGCGACGATACGAAATTTATTTTCGACGTGTTTACAAGCGTGTTACGGTGTCTTTACGAAAGAATTGCGATATTGAAAAGGATATCGTAACTTACTCGCATACCACTAATAAAATAATTCTTGACGAGGTCTTCCCGAGTTAGTAATGATTAAAGGCGAGTCATTTACGATATCTACGAGTTCTTTACGAGTTATTTATGATGTATTTTCGATTTAAATTATGACATTGTTGCTTTTTCAACTCGTAAAGGTCTTACGAGGATTTACTCCTCGTAAAACTTTCACGAGTTTTTACGATTTCACACGAGCTAGAAAGACCTGTTAACGAATTACAAAGAGTGCTTTACGAGTCATTGCGATCGAATACGAGTAAACTTGTAAGAACTCGTAAGGAAATCTAGTATATGTGAAGGGGGTATAAAGGACATACAACTGGGTATATGAATAGTTCTGCTTTGTTAGAATTACCAATAAACCACTACATACAAAACAAACAGCTGTACACATAATATTTTTCAATTCATCAAAGTCCATCATATCATATCACATGGTTCAAATAGCAAATCGAAAATGACAATCTATATCCCAATTGTGCCTCTTACATGGACCGAGTTGAGCACTTTTTTTTAAAAATCCCTTATTGAAAGTTGCAAGAACGGGTGATAGCGCTATGATGCTTAAATGGGCTGTTTTCAAAAGCAGAGAGAGAAAAGAGCGATCCAAAAAGGAATTAAACATAAACAATTCATAAAAATATGGTACGAATTTCTAATATCTAGGTGTAGCAATGCTTTATGTTTAAACTTAATGTGCAATTTGGCTGTGAATATATAAAAAAAAGTTATAAATTACGCCATGTTCTGTTCTGTTCTTTTATAGGAAATCCCTCCTTTAAAGGAGCACATCCACCGATGATGGATTTTATTTTATAAAAATTGTTTAAAATCTAAAAAATTCAACTCTAAAATATAGTGTGACTTGTGGGTCGGGTCCAGGCCAAGCTTAAAAAAAACAGATAGCAGTTTAATGGTTAAATGTCAGCTTATTGGCCTTTACTTTTACAACTTGGTAAGGAGTTTATATAAGAGTCTCTATATGTGAAAAGAGCAAAGCAGAGTTTTCTAATGATATATTCAGCTTTGAAACAAGCATCAGCAAAATCACATTTACAGTCACAGAAGCAAAGTACGGTACTAGGATCTAGTACTAGATTAGTATCTATGCTGGGTGAAGCTTTCATAAGGCATTTTGTGCAGTGAGATACTTTTTTTGCTATTTTCTATATGTAATTTCAGCTCCAGCAGAAATTGACTGCGTATGCCCTCTAGTGTAATACACTCCATGATGAAATGCTCTGTTGTTTCTGGTGCTTGTTGGCAAAGTAAGTAGGTTGGGTCAGTTATAAATTGGTTGAAAGAGGCTCTATTGCTTTGAAGATAGAATGTCCCAGTAATCAGTTTTAATTTGGTCGGAAAACGGCTGATGTCTTGCTAAGATGTTCCAACACTTGACAGGGATGGGTGCATCTGGTTGATAGCTAGGCTTTTTGCAGATAAGAATTTTCAACGAGCTATATAACTTTAACGATGCTTCTAGCTGATTCTTCCATTTAAGGAAGGCAGCCTTCTTTACAGTATTTTTCCAGTGTGCTTTCGTAGATGGGTTGTCAAAGATTTCATGTGCTGAAGGTAGGTCGTACAGGGTCAAGATATCTCTAATTTTACTGAACCAACTAGAATCTCCAGCACCATGGATTGCTAGTTGTCGATTTGCAATTTTCTTTTTTGCTGTATTGTCCAAAGAACATATTCTATTGAATGTCGTCGGTGCAGCCCGATGTACACCTATTCTGATTGGTAACACTTTGGCCAGCAAGTAAACTTCAGGGTCTGCCACATTGTTGGGCAGTGATAGAATCTGTTTTATAGTATTTTTGTAGATAATTTCAAGTGGTTCTATTTGTTTATCTGATGGTAATAATATGTCCAAAGCATTAATTAATACTGAAAGTACATGTATGAAAGATGTGGAGACAAGTTGAGGGATTTAATCCATTTCTACCATGTAGGCCAGCCCCCATTAAGCTGTACATGGTCCTTCTGGCTTTGAAATGTTTTCCTCAATCTGTATTGGAATGGTTTTCTTAAAGTCTGATCTATGTCTGATACCTAGATGTACCGCCGTTTCTGCATGTTTCATTGGTTGACTATTGGCGGTGAAAGGGGTGTCTGATTGTGGGATGTTGGAATTGCATAAAATCATACTTTTTGCTGGTTGTAAGTTGTATCTCTCTAGTTTACTGTAATTTTCGACTGTAGAAATCATGGTCAGAAGATCTGTCGGTGATTTTGCTTTAAGCGCAACGTCATCTGCACATGTTGGGGATCCGCAGTATATATTTCCAATATATGTTCCAATTCTGCTGTTTTCCAGTTGGTCTAGGACATTGTTGATAAACATCTTTTAAAGGTCGGTGCTCAAAATTTCTCCTTGTCGTACACCTTGTTAGACTTTGAATGGCTCCGATATCATATTGCCCCATTTTACAGAAGTTATGGCATTTTTGTTTAGCTCCTGTACAAGAGCAGAGTTTTCCTTCCACTCCAGCAAGAAATAATTTTCTCAGCATGCTATCATGATTCACTACATCAAAAGCTGATTTGGCATCAAGTAGTGCTATGTACATTTGCTCTTTTTTGGCGATTGACTCTTGGATTGATTCCAGCAGGATTAATCCACTAAATAGTGGCGATACTAGAGGGGTGAATCCTCTTTGTAGATCGTTTTTTAAGCCGTCAGTTGCCTCTCATGTTTAAAGAAAGCTAGAGATTTCTATGAATTTACTAGTTCAACAGACGTTTATCAAAACCAAAAATATCCTAATATTAAACCTTTGGGTTTAAATTGTCGATATGTGTTGTTTGGAGTTTAAATGGAACTTTTCAATAAAATTTTGTCAAAATTTTTCATTGACTGCACACATACAATGCTTTTTTAATTTATTATCGACAGAAACAAATCCACAGCTAAAGAAAGTATTGTAATGTAAACCTTTCATAATTAAATTTTTGAAATACATATCCGTTTTTACGGTTAATTTGTTTTGTTAATATATTTTAACGCTGTTGATAAACTGCTATGTTCGAATTCGCTTTATTTGTATTTAGAATATGATTTGTCAATATAAGTCCAAATTATGAATAATTTGTATTTTAATCAAACTCATTTGTGCTATAATTTTACATATTTAATGCTTTCTTTTTGCGCTCTGTGGTCAATATTAAAGTGATGATCGATTCATGAACATGCATATAATATCATTCAATTATATCTGTTAATTGATTTATTCCTATTATTAAAGAATTAAAAAAAGGAGGTCATACACTGATAGGGTACAACATTATCTGTGTACGTATCTATAACAGGAAAAACATTTGAAACAACTTTTAATAATTTGCAATATGTCCCACAACTTTCAGTCGATGTAATAATATTTCACAAGTCTATCATATCATGAATAAAAAAAGCAAAATACAACATAGCCGTTTACCTACAGTGGGTTGTTTATTTGCACGTATCACTGTTTAAAATATAATTTTGTCTTAAATTGAATTGGTGATGTTTGACTTTTGGATGACTATCAATATCATTCAATCTATCGAAGATTTATAAAATAGTTACATTTACCCCTAGCTTTTTCAATTGTTGTAAAAAGATTAAATAATTATATAAATTGAGAAGTGGCACATGACAGCTACCCCCACCCTTGAAGTTTAAATGTAGGTCAATGAGGCTTAAATCTGGAACAATTTATACCCACTGACAAATTATCATTCTTCTACCACTTGTAGTAGGTGATATGTAAAATTTAACCAAGTTATTCAAGCAGAAATTGGTGGTCAAAAAATGACTTTATTTGGTACGGATGATGATGACTTTCAATTATGTACCCACTGACCCAATACCAAATAGCAAAGGTGTACCAAAGGGGTAATCAGTATCATAAAACCGTAAAGACAAAGCCAAAACCGGCAGACAAAAACTCATCACAACAAAACAAACCACATAACAACATTCTTTCGTTTTTAATAATATAAAACACACACACACATAACAACAAAACTGCATTCAGCAACGTGAACTCAAGTCGAAACGAGAGTGAACTCAGGTGCTCCGGAAGAGTAAGCTGTTCCTGCTTGCTATAGCACGCCCGTCACGTTGCCAAAGATCGATTAAGTGTTGGTCAAATCCGGAAAGGATGACATTACAAAACTCTATGTCAAACCAACATCTGTGCTCATCTGTGAGATAGAAATCCCGTATTTGTAAACAAGCACATGATGTAGTCCGTAAAATTTCTTGAGTGATGACAACAACCTGGGAGCAACGTACCCCTGTGTTAACAATTTGCTTGTCAGCCGTTTAGCTCTATCAAGGAAGTCGATGTACTCCCCACATGCTCTGGAATAACGAATCAATTGTGATACGTAAACTCCATATGCTGGAGCGGACGGAATGATGCTACACAGAAAGGGAAAGTTAACTATTGGAAAGTTGAAGTCATCACGTTTGTCATTAAGCCTTGTACAAAGCCTTCCTTGTGTGTCAATTTCGAGAAATAGATCCAAATGTTAAGCAGACCTCCTAGAATCTGTAGTGTCCTTTATCTCAAGTTCCTTCGGATATATTAGATGTAAATAGTCACCAAATCGAGGATTGTTTAGTGAAAGGACATCATCAATATAACGAAATGTGAGATTGAAAGATAAAGCAAGTTTGCGGTCCTTTTTGTCTAAAAGTGATTGTAAAAAGTCTGCTTCATATGAATGAAGAAACAAATCGGCAAGCAATGGTGCACAATTTGTGCCCATTGGATACCTATTGTATGCTGAAAAACACGTCCACCAAACTGTACAAATATGTTGTCGATTAGAAAAAAAGCATTTCTATTATTTGATCTTCTTTAAATTTGTTTTTCTTGCTAGACTCTTGGATGACAAAGTAAGTCTTTTTATAACCGACTACCAAATACTTGTACCTGCGTTTTCCATTTTTTTTGATAAAGTTACGTTTAATCAGCTGTGCCAAACGAGATTTTAATTGTGAATGTGGAATTGAAGTATATAATGTAGAGAAATCAAGCGTTTTAATGCAATTACATGATGAAAATGACTTAGAATGGATATTTTCCATCAGTTCTTTAGAATTTTTTAGAATCCACATTTGATTGACGCCATTTCTAGAGTAGCAACAATCGAAATACTTTTGAAGGCTTGATTTAATTGCCGTCAATATTGATGTCAACAAAACTGAAAGAGGCTTAGTTGTACATTTGGATGACCCAGCAATAAATCGTTGCTTGTATGGAGTTTTATGTAACTTTGGAATCCAATACAAGGATGGAACGTCATCGTTCTTTTTGTCAACAGAAATGCCAAAGGAGGAAATGACAGAATTATGATTGTTGATTATTTATTGACAAAAAACACGAAACAATATATACGTTAAAACATGCGTACACTCAAACTAACCAAACGCGATATCCCCTCCCTTACTTTGTTGAAATCGGGAATATATTAAAACACCCTTAATTGTCTAATAACAAGGTAAACCTTCTTTTATTTATCTTCATAATAAGAATTTCTTTTATTACAGAGGTCATATAATACCAATACATGTGATTTTTTTACATTTAGTTATAATAATTATCTCTCTCCCTTAAAACCTGTCAAATAGTGTACTAATTTAGATTCTAAAAGTCCAAAAGTACTTATTAATTCAGATTTTAATGGTTGGTAGGTTTTCGAACGCAAAGCGATAAAAAATAAAGAAAAAAATGCACACTAATGCCCAGTATTGCCCGTTGAAACTTAGTAAAATCCGGGTTTTACTGTATTTTCCACTGGTCTGGGGACTTCCTTTTGGCATTTAATGTACGTATAAAACGGAAGACTGTTTCTGCTTGGCTAATGGTAGTAGACAGTATTTGGATACCTCGGCGGCCACACTTTTTTGCCCACACGAAGTCTCGGTCTTAGACATATCGGACATTAATCTAAATCCATATTAGTTAAATAACTTTTTTGCAATGTAGATAATTGTTTTTTTTTTAAATGTATGCATCGATTATTGTCAGGATACTTTGTCCTTGTTTTTCGCAATAATAACATAAAGAGTTATCCTTTCCTATTTGCTTTGTCGTCAGATTCACGTTGTTGCAACTCAATCAATATTATCTTGAAATTTCATTGGGCATATAACTGCACCATGCTGCAAGTTTATTTCTTATATATAATCTTTAATGATAGTATTTGAGGTCTAGTATTCTGTATTTTTGTACTTGTAGAAGTGAAAATTTGGTTTTTTTTATGTAACGTTGTAATTTGTACCAAAGTGCAATACTTAAATGAATTACCTTATTGTAAAAGTTATAGCTGTTTAAAGGTTGAATAAATGATCCCACCAGACCCATATTTAAAAAAAAATTAAATGCGAATCTAGGAATTATTTTATTATGCCCTAAAATAAACTTTTCGTTTGAAAGCTATTTTTAAGAGGAAATCTAGCTAATAAAATGTTATATATATATAATTAATAATTCTTTATTGCAAAATTACACCCATAAGGGTCAAGCAATACATAAGGTAACCAAACATAAAACATACAAACATTTTCAATAACACATTTACATGACATGAGAAAAAAAATCAAGTAGAATTAAGCATTAGCTGATATGGACCTTTTTCTCAATTCTAATGACTGTTGAATAAAGTCACACAGATCAGCCAATAACTCGCTTTTCTAATACAAATTTTATTTTATCAATAGGCTTAAGTTGGGGAATTGGTTGTTATAGTTATTTTTTATGTTATCGAAAAACAGATTTCGTAGATTATTTTTATATGTACAATTAAGAAAAAAGTTAATTCATCTTTAAGGATGTTGCAACATTTACAGAGTCTTTCTGGTCTAGGAATTTTCTTGTATCGCCTGGTTTCGATAAATAGACAGTGATCGCTAGTTCTAAATTTCGTTATAAGTTTACGTTGAATATGATTCTTTCAAATATTTTTTTCAATATTTAAATCTGTCTTAAGCTGGCAATATAGATAGAGTTTGGAGTCTTCAGTTAAATTATTAAGTTATTCATGATAACGCTTAACATTCACTTCTTGGATGACCTCATTTAATTCTCTTTTACTTTGATATTTGATTTTCGAGTAGTCTCTATCTGAATTAACAAGATCAACAGAGTTGAGGTTAATTTCTTAAAACTCACTTAGTGCATAGGTGTACCATGAATAGTAAACATTTTCGTGTATGTCTTATTAATATCATAAGCTTCTTTAATTAAAGGATTGATGTTCAAAGAGTGTAATTTAGCAAAGTATAGAAGACTTTGTGTTTTAATTAACTACTAATTGGAAGACGTCCCAATTCAGTTATTTTAAGAAAAACATTGTAGGGTCTGTCTCTTACAGGCACTACGAGAGAGGGAGCTGGTTCATACAGAACTTGGCAGAGGTTGTAAGAAAGTCAGCAGAAAAAGAACATGTGCTGGATTTGTTGACCCGCGTAAAGTGATATATTTTTTTTCCTCAAAACATTATTCATAACATAAAACATGTTCCAAAAGCTTATCTTGGAGCACCTGAGTTCACTCTTGTTTCGACTGGGGTTCGCGTAGTTGATTGATATTCAGTTATTTTGTGTTCCCATGTTTTACATGTTGTCTGTTTTTGTCCCGTTCTTGTTGGTATTTACTGGTTTTATCTCTGCCCTTTCGGACTTTTGACATTCTGATGCCCCATTGGTACTTCTGCTTCTTGATAGTGCAAATTAAATCCTCACTAATAAACATGGAAATGAGTTATTTTCATTTAAGTATGAAACATATTTTTTCATAAAAGTTTCTGAGCTATTGTTACACAGTTTACCTTATATTTTATCTTAAGCATACAATAGAAAACTTGAGCAAGCATTTTTTATAAGCAACTGAAAAGAATGCCTGTTGATGACAATACACAAGCCTAAATAAACCCCTTGGAGTAACTAATTTGAAAATATTTAATGATAAAATTTTAATGAGATTTATACTTTTGTGCTAAAATAAAACAATTATAGACTATAGAAAATAATGGGATGTGGAATCAGTGTACTTAAATTAGGAAAACTTGAAAAAAAACCAAGTACTTCTATATGGTGTTTTTTTTTTTAATGCATGGCAGGTACATTATAAAGTTTTGATCATTGATATTTTTTTTATATATGTGACAATTGTTGAGTTATCTTAAGACGGCAACGACGGCCATGTTTTTTAAGGAATAAAAAAAATCAACAATATTTTGAAGCAGCATTGCAAATAAACTACTGTACAGTGTCTGATTACAATTAGACATATGGTGTCAGAGGAGTTAACGTTTGCAAAAGGTGACGGACGGACGACGGACGCTAATTGGTTTCAATAGCTTGCATGACTTTACCGGTCAGTTGTAAAAAAAGTAAAATAACAAACACTTTGATTTATAACCTAATATACAAAAAAATGCGATACATTTTATCTGACCACAATCTTACAAACTTCTTGTAATTTTTAAAACGCTTTAAAAAGTTTGAAATACGTTTCAATTACCTTCAAACGTCTTAGTTTATGCATTGTTGGTTTTTTTGTCATTATCTGTCCTTTTAATCTTTTTTTTAATTGACAAAAGGTTAATATTTGTTTTCTTTGTTAAAATGGCCATGTTTCTTTCTAAGTGAAATGATTTTAATGCATGGCATGTAAAACTAAATTTTAAATATAAGTGCGGTTAATTGGTTATGACGCTGGTTAAAGTTTTTTAATTTACTAATTATCCAATTAAATTTTTGAAAACTATTGGTTTGTTCGATGTTTGTTTGCGGTAATGCACATCTGCTCAGGTTTTTTGACGTATCATTTAAATAAAAGAATCACATTCTTGCGTCGAGATTTGTTTGGGTCTAAATCAGAAGGGTTTAAATACATTTCTTAAACAAAGACTTGTTTTCATCACAACGTCCTATTCCAAAATACTATACCAAAAAGGGTATGGAACGGTTAATTTGGCAATGCTGTATATCGATATTTCAAGGAGTAACCTATCGTCAATTGAATTTGAAACAAAACATTGGAAGCTCAAAAACCAAAAATATTGAAAACGAAAAGTACTCAAAACAAAGAAGTTCGAACAGGAAAGCCAAGTCCAGCACCGAGGATATCGACAATGTGCATTATATTAATAAAAGGGTTTAATCACGTTCATTATCTGAAAAATTATCCTACCACGCTTACTTACTATATTTTTACACAATATCAAAATATTTAAAACTGCAACCCCTGTCATGAAAATATTACCTTGACAATTAACCAACTCGAGGACATTAAAACAAATGCCCCTTTTGACTTACATTATAACAACTTTGAATGCAGAAAACCTATTACCAACTGACCTTTCAAAAGACTACGTTTTATAGCTATTTTAGTATTTGTTAAGAGAAAAAATACATTAATACTTCGTTTGTGTTGAAATAAAATAAGAATGCTAAAAGTAACGAAAAACAGTGTTTTTAATAGTGGCTTAGGTTAAATAAAATGTGTATTTTTCTAATACCCCCTTAACATATACCAGATGTCCTGACAAGTTGTTACAATTTTCAAAATGTATAGTTTTACGAGTTCTTGCGAAATTTTCTACCAACCTTTTAAAATCTATTTCCGAGTTGTCACGATTTCGTCAGTTGTGCGGAAGTTTTACGAAATCCCGTCTAGCGACGATACGAAATCTATTTTCGACGTGTTTACGAGTGTGTTACGGTGTCTTTACGAGTGAATTACGATATTGAAAAGGATATCGTAACTTACTCGCATAGCACAGGTAAAAGAAGTCCTTGACGAGATCTTCCCGAGTTAGTAGCGAGTAAAGGCGAGTCATTTACGATATCTACGAGTTCTTTACGAGTTATTTATGATGTGTTTACGAGGTAAATTATGACATTGTTGCTTTTTCAACTCGTAAAGGTCTTACGAGGATTTACTCCTCGTAAAACTTTCACGAGTTCTTACGATTTCACACGAGCTAGAGAGACCTGTTAACGAGTTGCAAAGAGTGCTTTACGAGTCTTTACGATCGAATACGAGTAAACTTGTAAGAAATGGTAAGGAAATCTAGTATATGTGAAGGGGGTATACAGGACATACAACTGGGTATATGAATAGTTCTGCTTTGTTAGAATTACCAATAAACCACTACATACAAAACAAACAGCTGTACACATAATATTTTTCAATTCATCAAAGTCCATCATATCATATCACATGGTTCAGATAACAAATCGAAAATGAAAAACTATCCCAATTGTGCCTCTTACATGGACCGAGTTTAGCACTTTTTTTTTAATCCCTTATTGAAAGTTGCAAGAACGGGTGATAGCGCTTTTATGCTTAAATGGGCTGTTCTCAAAAGCAGAGAGAAAAAATACCATCTAAAAATGAATTTAACATGAACAATTCATAAAATATGGTACGAATTTCTAATATCTAGGTGTAGCAATGTTTTATGTTTAAATTTTATGTGCACTTTGGCTGTGGATATAAAAAAGTTAAAAATTACGCCATGCTTAAAGAAAGCTACAGATCTCTATATACTTACTAGTTCAACAGACGTTTAACAAAACCAAAAATATCCTAATATTTAACCTTTTGGTATAAATTGTCCTTATGTGTTGTTTGGAGTTTAAATGGATTTTTACAATAAAAATAAATGTGTCAAAATTTTTTATTGAATGCACACATACAATGCTTTTTTAATTTATTATCGACAGAAACAAATTCACAGCTATAGAAATTATTGTAATGTAAACCATTCATAATTAATTTTTTGATATACATATCCGTTTTTACGGTTAATTTGTTTTGTTAACATATTTTAACGTTGTTGAAAAACTGCCATGTTCGAATTCGCTTTATTTGTATTTAGAATATGATTTGTCAATATAAGTCCAAATTATGAATAATTTGTATTTTAGTCATACTCATTTATGCTATAATTTTATATATTTAATGCTTTCTTTTTGTGCTCCATGTTCATATTAAAAGTGATGATCGAGTCATGGACATGCATATAATGTCATTCAATTATATCTAATTTATTGATTTATTCACATTTTAAAGAATTTAAAAAAGGAGGTCATACACTGATAGGGTACAACATTATCTGTGTACCTTTCTATAACAGGTAAAACATTTGAAACATCTTTTAATAAGTTGCAATATGTCCCACAACTTTCAGTCGATGTAATAATATTTCACAAGTCTATCATATCATGAATAAAAATAAAGCGAAAAACAGCATAGCCGTTTACCTACAGTGGGTAGTTTATTTGCACGTATCACTGTTTAAAAAATAATTTTGCCTTAAATTGAATTGGTGATGTTTGACTTTTGCATGACTTTCAATATCATTCTATCTAGCGAAGATTTATAAAATAGTTACATTTACCCATAGTTTTTTCAATTGTTGTAAAAAGATTAAATAATTATATAAATTGAGAAGTGGCACACGACAGCTTCCCCCCACCCTTGAAGTTTAAATGTAGGTCAATGAGGCTTAAATCTGGAACCATTTATACCCACTGACAAATTATCATTCTTCTACCACTTGTAGTAGGTGATATGTAAAATTTAACCAAGTCATTCAAGCGAAACTGGTGGTCAAAATATGACTTTATTTGGTACGGATGATGATGATGACTCAATTATGTACCCACTTACCAAATACCAAGTTATTGACCAAAAGCACGAAACAAAATGTACGTACGTACACTCAAACTAACCAAACGCGATATCCCCTCCCTTACTCTGTTGAACTCGGGAATATATTAAAACACCCTTAATTGTCTAATAACAAGGTAGACCTTGTTTTATTTATCTTCAAATAAGCATTTCTGTTAATACAGAGATCATATTATACCAATACATGTGATTTTTTAAAATTTAGCTATAATTTAATCTCTCACCCTTAAAACCTGTTAATTAGTGTATTAATTTAGTTTATTAAAGTCCAAATGTACTTATCAATGCTGATTGTAATGGTTGGTAGGTTTTCGAACGCTAAGCGATAAAAAAATAATAAAACAATACCCAGTAATACCCAGTTTTGCCCATTGAAACTTAGTAAAATCCGGGTTGTACTGTATTTTCCACTGGGGAATTTCTTTTGGAATTAAATGTACGTAAAAAATGAAAGACTGTTTCTGCTTGGCTAATGGTAGTAGACAGTGTTTGGATACCTCGGCGGTCACACTTTTTGGCGCACACGAAGTCTCGGGCTTATACAAATCGGACATTAATCTAATAGAAAATAATGAGATGTGGAATAAGTGTACGCGACACAACCTCCAATTAAACGGCAATTTAGAAAAACCATAATGGACAACGGCCAGCAGCCTTCAACGAGGCCATTTTGCAGTGCTCGCGGTTCTGCAATAGACCCAAATCCATATTAGTTAAATAACTTTTTTGCAATGTAGATAATTGTCTTTTTTAAATGTATGCATCGATTATTGTCAGGATACTATGTCCTTGTTTTTCGCAATAATAACATAAAGAGTTTCCTATTTGCTTTGTCGTCAGAACCACGTTGTTGCAACTCAACTAATATTATATTGAAATTTCATCGGGCATATAACTGCACCATGCTGCAAATTTATTTCTATTGATACTATTCTAGGTTTAGTATTCTGTATTTTTGTACTTGTAGAAGTGAGAATTTGTTTTTTTTATGTAACGTTGTAATTTTTACGAAAGCGCAATTAATTACCTTATTGTAAAGATTATAGCTATTTAAAGGTTGAATAAATGTTCCAACCAGACTCATATTTAAAAAAAAAGATGAGAATTTAGGAATTATTTTATTATGCCCTAAAATAAACATTTCGTTTAAAAGCTATTTTTAAGAGGAAATCTAGCTAATAAAATGTTTTACATATAAAAACAATAATTCTTTATTGCAAAATTACACCCATAAGGGTCAAGCAATACATAAGGTAGCCAAACATAAAACATCAAAATATTTTCAATAACACATTAGCAGGACATGAGAAAATTAATCAAGTAGAATTAAGCATTAGCTGATATGGACCTGTTTCTCAATTCTAATGACTGTTGAAAAAAGTCACACAGATCAGCCAATAACTCGTCTTTCGGGACTAATAAAACATTTATTTTATCAATAGGCATAAGTTGGGGAATTGGTTGTTATAGCTATTTTTTATGTTATCGAAAAACAAATTTCGTAGATTATTATTATATGTTCAATTAAGAAAAAAGTTTAATTCATCTTCAAGGATGTTGCAACATTTACAGATTCTTTCTGGTCTTGGAATTTTCTTGTATCGCCCAGTTTCGATAAATAGACAGTGATCACTAGTTCTAAATTTCGTTATAAGTTTACGTTGAAAAATTTGATTTTTTCATTTTTCAATATTTAAATCTGTCTTTTGCTGGCTATATAGATAGAATTTGGAGTCTTCGGTTAAATTATTAAGTTAATCATGATAACGCTTAATATTCACTTCTTGGATGACCTCATTTAATTTTCTTTTACTTTGATATTTGATTTTTGAGTAGTCTCTATCTGAATTAATAAGATCACAAGAGTTGAGATTAATTTCTTTAAAAACACTTAGTGCATATGTGTACCATGAATATTAACCATTTTCGTGTATGTCTTACTAACATCATAAGCTTCTTTTAATAAAGGATTGATGTTCAAAGAGTTAAATCTAGCAAATTATAGATGACTTTGTGTTTTAATAAACTACTAATTGGAAGACATCCCAATTCAATTCTATAAAGAAAAACATTGTAGGGTATGTCTTATACAGACACCACGAGAGAGAAAGCTGGTTCATACAAAACTTGGTAGAGGTTGTAAGAAAGTCAGCAGATAAAGAACAGGTACTGGATTTGTTGACCCGCGTTAAGTGATATATTTGTTTTCCTCAAAACATTATTTCATATCATAAACAGGTCGAGGAATCTACCTTTTAAGGATAATGTTTAGATCAAAATTTTGACCAATGGTTTGTGAGAGTATGTAAATAACTACGAACCCAAGCACGTGCTTTTAAAGAAATGATTAAACAAAATCTGACTTGCTTAACAAATGTTAAAAATGAGCGGTGAAAAAAATATTTAATCTATTTGCACCAATATAAGATAAAAAGTTAAGGTATAAAGGACACCAATTTTCCCCCCGAGGAACATTGTCCAGTAGGGAGATTTAAGTGTTATGTTTACCTTTGTTAATGTCCATTGACCAATGCACCGAATGAAAAAAAAAGTCAAAATGTGGAACATAACATTACTTTATAGGGAAATTTTACCCATGCCAAATAAAACTACGTTTAAACCAAAACCATTTGGTATTGACGAAATATGAGCGAGGAAGTTAAAGAAAATATGTTTATGTTCAGAACTTTTCTATAAAAATGTCGAAAAAGTTTTACTATTTTCTCCCATTTGAAAGATCTCTTTTATGAAATTTTGATTGATTGATAGGTCAAATGAAATCTAGATGACTCGACCTGATAAAATATGTTCCAAAAGCTTCTCTTGGAGCACCTGAGTCACTCTTGTTTCGACTGGAATTCGCTTAGTTGATTGATATACAGTTATTTTGTGTTTCCATGTTTTACATGTTGTCTGTTTTTGTCCCGTTCCTGTTGGTATTTATTTGGTTTTATCTTTGCCCTTTCGGACTTTTGACATTCTGATGCCCCATTGGTACTTCTGCTTCTTGATAGTACAAATTAAATCCTCACTACTAAACATAGAATTGAGTTATTTTCATTTAAGTAAGAAACATATTTTTTTCATTAAAGTTTCTGAGCTATTGTTACACAGTTTACCTTATATTTTATTTTCAGCATACAATAGAAAACTTGAACAAGCATTTTTTTATAAGCAACTGAAAAGAATGCCTGTTGATAACAATACACAAGCCTAAATTAACCCTTTGGAGTAACTAATTTGAAAATATTTAATGATACAATTTTAATGAGATTTAAACTTTTGTGCTAAAATAAAACAATTATAGAATATAGAAAATAATGAGATGTGGAATCAGTGAACTTGAATTAGGAAAACTAGGAAAAAAACAATAACTTCTATATAGTCCTTTTTGAAAAAATGCATGGCAGGTACATTATAAGGTGTTGATCATTGATAATGCTTTGATATATCTGACAATTGTTGAGTTATATTTAGACGGCAACGACGGCCATGTTCTTTAAGGAATAAAAAAATCAATAGCAAATTGAAGCAGCATTGCAAATAAACCACTGTACAGAGTCTGATTACAGTTGGACATATGGTGTCAGAGGAGTTAATGTTTGCAAAAGGTGACGGACGGACGACGGACGACGGACGCCAATTGGTTTCAATAGCTTGCATGACCCTACCGGTCAGTTGTGATAAAAAGCAAAATAACAAACACTATGATTAATTGCCTAATATACGAAAAAATTGCGATACATTTTATTTGACCACAATCTAACAAATTTCTTGTAATTTTCAAAACGCTTTAAAAAGTTCGAAATACGTTTCAATTACCTTCAAACGTCTAAGTTTATGTATTGTTGATTCTGTTGTCACTATCTGTGCTTTTAATTTATTTATTAATTGACAAGAGGTTAATATTTGTTTTCTTTGTTAAAATGGTCATGTTTCTTTCTAAGTGAAATGATTTTAATGCATGGCATTTAAAACAAAATTTTAAATATAACTGCGGTCAATTGGTTATGACGCTGATTAAAGTTTTTTAATTTACTAATGATCCAATTAAATTTTTGAATACTATTGGTTAGTTCAATGTTTGTATGCGGTAATGCACATCTGCTGATGTTTTTTTACGTATCATTTACATAAAAGAATTAAATTCTTGCGTCCAGTTTTTTTCCGGTCTAAATTAGAAGGGTTTAAATACATTTCTAAAACAAAGACTTGTTTTCATCACGACGTCCTATTCCAAAATACCATACCAAACAAGAGGCTCCCAAGAGCCTGAATCGCTCACCTGATTTACACAGATACATATATTTGTAGATATTATTGTGCTTAACCATATGCGATTTAAATTTCTAAAATATCTTGGTTAGTTTTTAAGATATTGGGCTTAATAAGTGCAAATTTGGCAAAAATTAGGAAAAAGAACAATAACTACCACATCAGCAGTCAGATCTTTTTTTGAAATTTCAGGACAGGTAAATCTTAACATGCTGATCACTTTTGATTCTTACACAAATTTGATATCTAAAACCATTTTTGAGTTATTAGCAAAAAATGCAATTTATCCCTATGTTCTATTTTAAGCCATGGTGGCCATGTTTTTTTTTTACGAATAAAAAATCTGACAGAGTTGTAGCAGATAAGCTATTGAACAATGAAAAATGGTAAATTTTGACGCTTTAAGGGCCATAACTCCTAAAAGAAATGGTTCTACAGCTTTGACCTAATTACATAAAATGTAGATCTTGCCATGCTTAAACATATGCAATTTATATTTTTAAAATATCTTGTATAGTTTTCAAGATATAGGGCTAAATAAGTGCAACATTTTCAAAAAATCCAGAAAAAGGACAATAACTCCTATGTCGATTGTTGGATCTTCTTGAAAATTTCAGAGCAGGTAGATCTTGAGATGCTGAACACTTTTGTCTCCAATCAGAATTTTGATATCTGCAACTATTTTTGAGTAATTAGCAAAAAACTGCAATTTACCCCTATGTTCTATTTTTAGCCATGGCGGCCATATTTTTTTGACGAATCAAAAATCCGAACAATAGAATTGTAGCAATTATGCTTTTAAGCAACCGTGCCAAGTTTGGTTGAATTTGGATGTATGGTGTCAGACAAGTTCATCTTTGAAATTCAGGGGAAAAGTAATGAAAAATGATAAATTTTGACGCTTTAAGGGCCATAACTCCTAAAAGAAAGGGTTCTACAGCCTTGACCTATAACATGAAACGTAGATCTTGACGTGCTTAATCATATGCAATTTAAATTTTTAAATTATCTTGTATAGGTTTCAAGATATAGGGCTAAATAAGTGCAAAATTTTCAAAAAAATCCAGAAAAAGGGCAATAACTCCTATGTCGATTGTTGGATCTTCTTGAAAATTTCAGAGCAGGTAGATCTTGAGATGCTGAACACTTTTGTCTCCAATCAGAATTTTGATATCTGCAACTATTTTTGAGTAATTAGCAAAAAACTGCAATTTACCCCTATGTTCTATTTTTAGCCATGGCGGCCATATTTTTTTGACGAATCAAAAATCCGAACAATAGAATTGTAGCAATTATGCTTTTATGCAACTGTGCCAAGTTTGGTTGAAGTTGGATGTATGGTGTCAGACAAGTTCATCTTTGAAATTCAGGGGAAAAGTAATGAAAAATGGTAAATTTTGACGCTTTAAGGGCCATACCTCCTAAAAGAAATGGTTCTACAGCTTTGACCTAATTACATGAAACGTAGATCTTGACGTGCTTAATCATATGCAATTTGAATTATTAAAATATCTTGTACAGTTTCCAAGATAAAGGGCTAAACAAGTGCAAAATTTTGAAAAATCCAGAAAAAGGGCAATAACGCCTACATCGATTGTTGGATCTTTTTGAAAATTTCTGGGCAGGTAGATCTTGAGGTGCTGATCACTTTTACCCTATGCCAGAATATTGATATCTGTGACCGTTTTTGAGTTATTTGCAAAAACTACATTTGACCCCCCTGTTCTATTTTTAGTAACAACGGCCATGTTTTTTGACGTACCAAAAATCCCAACGCAAACTTTTTGCACAATACCCTAAGAAACAACCACATCAAGTTTGGCTGCAATTGGCCAAGCAGTTTCAGAGAAGAAGATCTTTGAAAAAAGCTAACGGACGACGGACGACGGACGACCGACGGACGACGGACGCAAAGTGATGGCAATAGCTCAAATGACCCTTCGGGTCAGGTGAGCTAAAAAGGGTATGGAACGGTTTATTTGGTAATGCTGTATATCGATATTGTAAGGAGTAGCCTCTCATCAGCTGAATTTGAATCAAAAATTGGAAGTGAAAACGAAAAGTACTCAAAACAAAGAAGTTTGAACAGGAAAGCCTAATCCAGAACCGAAGATATCGACCAATGGCGTTAAATTGATAAAAGGGTTTAATCATGTTCATTATCTGAAAAATGATCCTACCACTTACTTACTACACTTTTACACAATATCAAAAATTTTAAAACTGCAGATAATACCTTGACAATTAAACAACTCGAAGACATTAAAACAAATGCCCTTTTTGACTTACATTATAGCAACTTTGAATGCAGAAAAACTATTACCACTTGACCTTTCAAAAGGCTACGTTTTATAGCTATTTTAGTATTTATTAATAGGAAAAATACATTAATACTTCGTTTGTGTTGAAACAAAATAAGAATGCTAAATATATACGAGAATGCCGAGTAAAGTAACGATAAACAGTGTTTTTAATAGTGGCTTAGGTTCAATAAAATGTGTATTTTTCTAATACCCCCTTCAGATATACAAGATTTCCTTACAAGTTGTTACAATTTTCAAAATGTATAGTTTTATGAGTTCTTGCAAGATTTTCTACCAACCTTTTAAAATCTATTTCCGAGTTGACACGATTTCGTCAGTTGTGCGGAAGTTTTATGAACTCCCGTCTAGCGACGATACGAAATTTATTTTCGACGTGTTTACAAGCGTGTTACGGTGTCTCTACGAGTTAATTGCGATATTGAAAAGGATATAGTAACTTACTCGCATACCACTAGTAAAAGAAGTCCTTGACGAGGTCTTCCCGAGTTAGTAACGAGTAAAGGCGAGTCATTTACGATATCTATATCTACAAGTTTTTAACGAGTTAAATTATGACATTGTTGCTTTTTCAACTCGTAAAGGTCTTACGAGGATATACTTCTCGTAAAACTTTCACGAGTTCTTACGATTTCACACGAGCTAGAAAGACCTGTTAACGAGTTACAAAGAGTGCTTTACGAGTCTTTGCGATCGAATACGAGTAAACTTGTAAGAAATGGTAAGGAAATCTAGTATATGTGAAGGGGGTATACAGGACATACAACTGGGTATATGAATAGTTCTGCTTTGTTAGAATTACCAATAAACCACTACATACAAAACAAACAGCTGTAACCATAATATTTTTAATTCATCAAAGTCCATCATATCATATCACATGGTTCAGATAGCAAATCGAAAATGAAAAACTATCCCAATTGTGCCTCTTAAATGGACAGAGTTTAGCACTTTTTTTTAAATCCTTATTGAAAGTTGCAAGAACGGGTGATAGCGCTTTTATGCTTAAATGGGCTGTTCTTAAAAGCAGAGAGAAAAAATACCATCTAAAAATGAATTAAACATTAACAATTCATAAAAAAAATATGGTACGAATTTCTAATATCTAGGTGTAGCAATGTTTTATGTTTAAATTTAATGTGCACTTTGGCAGTGGATATAAAAAAAGTTAAAAATTACGCCATGTTTAAAGAAAGCTACAAGTTTCTATAAACTTACCAGTTCAACATATGTTTAACAAAACCAAAAATATCCTAATATTAAACATTTTGGTATAAATTGTCGTTATGTGTTGTTTGGAGTTTAAATGGTTTTTTCAATAAAATTGTGTCAAAATTTTTCATTGACTGCACACATAGAATGCTTTTTTAATTTATTATGGACAGAAACAAATTCACAGCTATAGAAAGTATTGTAATGTAAACCATTCATAATTATTTTTTTGAAATACATATCTGTTTGTACGGTCAATTTGTTTTGTTAACACATTTTAACGCTGTTGAAATACTGCCATGTTCGAATTCGCTTTATTTGTATTTAGAATATGATTTGTCAATATAAGTCCAAATTAATATCATACAGGTAAAACCTGAAAAGCTCCCGCAGATTAAGTAACTTTCTTGTATATGGTTCCTCCATCATTTAATTAAAGCAAGAACTCATTATCTTTCAATAACAGCAAGAAACGCAAGCTTTTGCATTAATTTAAAAAAGGAACGCAACTGCAAACAGAACGAGGAAGTAAATTTGTGCGGACCTCGCAGAGAACACCCTAAGAATTTCTACTTTCATTTCGAATTCAAAGCCGGCTAGAGAGAAATTAACAAAAACAAATATGTTAACTGGGGACAAAGTAAATGTAATGACTGCAGGAAATGAAATTTGTCTGCTGAAACATTCAAGATATTTGTTTGGGTGACAATGCACCGCTTTTTAGGGGGTCTTGTTTCGCGAAAATTAGAATGACAGGTTCCCGCGCTTCTGTCAATTTGTTATGATGGGGGCGACCTCTAGTGATAAGAGTGGACGCCAAAATAATAGTACTATTTTTTTTAATTCTTTATATTTAAAACATTTCATAGCTGGAAATACTTGAAAAAAATATTTTAATACAATAACTATGTTTATTATTTTTTAAAATTGAAAATTACAAAAGAGGAATTTAATTTTGAATTGTGTGTTATTGGGTGCGGATTTCGGACTAGCTTATACGTCTTCCGGTTTGAGGCATCATACTCAGTCAATTTATGAATAATTTGTATTTTAATCATACTCATTTATGCTATAATTTTACATATTTAATGCTTTCTTTTTGTGCTTCATGTTCAATATTAAAAGTGATGATCGATTCATGGACATGCATATAATGTCATTCAATTATATCTGTTTTATTGATTTATTCATATTTTAAAGAATTTGAAACAGGAGGTCATACACTGATAGGTTACAACATTATCTGTGTACGTATCTATAACAAGAAAAACATTTGAAACAACTTTTAATAATTTGCAATATGTCCCACAACTATCAGTGGATGTAGTAATATTTCACAAGTCTATCATATCATGAACAAAAATGAAGCAAAAAAAACATAGCCGTTTACCTACAGTGGGTAGTTTATTTGCACGTATCACTGTTTAAAAAATCATTTTGCCTTAAATTGAATTGGTGATGTTTAACTTTTGCATGACTTTCAATATCATTCAATCTAGCGAAGATTTATAAAATAGTTACATTTACCCATAGCTTTTTTCAATTGTTGTAAATATATTAAATAATTATATAAATTGAGAAGTGTTATACGACATCTATCCCCCCCAACCCTTGAAGTTTCAAAGAGGCTTAAATCTGGGACAATTTATACTCACTGACAAATAATCATTCTTCTACCACTTGTAGTAGGTGATACAGTGCCTGTATGGTAAAAGCTTCCCTCTCTCCTCATTTACCATCACACCATATACTATCTCCATCCCCATACACCATGTACCATCCCCATCCCCATCCCCATACACCATGTACCATTCGCGTCCCCATCCCCATACACGATTCACCATCTCCATCCCCATTTATCATTCTATATTACTTATACCCATAATGCAATTGTTTATTATTTTCGATAATACATGTATTAATTTGTTTTAAGGAAATTATTACGATATTTAATAGTTTAAATATCTATTAATGGTTTTAATTTAGTTTACATGTATAAATAACATACGGGTGACATAGAAATAATAACTATAACTTATTTTCATAACACAAAATTTACTGTCGCATTTTAATATTTTAAATATTAAATATTAATTGAAAATGTTTCATTTTAGTAATAACTAAAGGTGTTATTATCATCTTTTAATTAAATCATGTTTTTCAAAATCTAAGAAACATAGTTATAATGTCTATAATAATATTCATAATATATTACGCAACTTTTTAATAAAAATAGATCTTGAACTTTTCTAATTACATCCAATGTATGACATATAGGTCTAGGCCTAACCTGTATAAAAGTCAATTAACATATTTATATTTTTAGTTTATCTAAATAAGCAAATATGTTTCAAATCTAATGAAAAAACTTGTTTCGCAATTACATTTCTTGTAAATTTTATTAAGCCAGCATATAATTTGGAGCTCAAATATCAGTTTTAACTTGAGTAACTAATATTTTACATATAACAATTGCAAGTGTAATCTTAAAACTCCTTTGCAATAGTTTCTTAACTATGAACCTTACCTTGAAATAATTGATACATTTATACATATGGCTATGTATATTTTCAACTTATCTTAGCATATATGTTTCAAATCTAATGAAAAAACTTGTTTCAGCAATCAATTTCTTGTCAATTTTATTAAGCCGGCATATAATTTGGAGCTCAAATATTAGTTTTTACTTGAGTAACTAATATTTTACATATAAAAATTGCAAGTGTGATCTCAATACTCATATGCAAACCAATTTTCATCATAGTTTCTTAACTATGGACCTTATTTTTGAAATAATTGAAACATTTATGAATATGGCTATGTATATTTTCAACTTATCTTAGCATAAATGTTTCAAATCTAATGAAAAAACTTGTTTTGCAATCTTTTTTTTGTCAATTTTATTAAACCGGCATATGATTTGGAGCTCGAATATCACTTTTTACTTGAGTAACTAATACTTTACATATAAAACTTGCAAGTGTGATCTTGATACTCCTATGCAAACCAATTTACATTATAGTTTCTTACATGTAACTATGGACCTTATTTTTGAAATAATTGAAACATTTATGAATATGGCTATGTATATTTTCAACTTATCTTAGCATATATGTTTCAAATCTAATGAAAAAACTTGTTTCGCAATCAATTTCTTGTCAATTTTATTAAACCGGCATATAATTTGGAGCTCAAATATCAGTTTTTACTTAAGTAACTAATATTTTACATATAAAAATTGCAAGTAATTTTAATTGATTGATTGTTGGTTGCTTTATGTCCCGTCGCAAGTAATTTTAATACTCCTATGCAAACCAATTTTCATTATAGTTTCTTAATTATGAACCTTATTTTTGAAATAATTGATACATGTATGCACATGGCTATGTATATTTTCATCTTATCTTAGCATATACGTTTCAAATCTAATGATAAAACTTGTTTCGCAATCAATTGCTTGTCAATTTTATTCAGCCCGCATATAATTTGGAGCTCAAATATCAGTTTTTCCTTGAGTAACTAATATTTTACATGTTAAATTTGCAAGTGTGTTCTGAATACTCCTATGCAAACCAACTTTCATTATAGTTTCTTAACTATGGACCTTATTTTTGAAGTCATTGATACATTAATGCATATATGGCCATATATATTTTCAACTTATCTAAGCCTACATGTTTTAAATCTAATGAAAAATCTTGTTTCACTATCAATTTCTTGTCAATTTTATTAAGCCGGCATATAATTACGAGCTCAAATATCAGTTGTTTCTTGACGTGACTAATATTTTACTTGTGAAAATTGCAAGTGTGATCTTAATACTCCTATGCAAACCAATCAATTTTCATTATAGTTTCTTAACTATGAACCTTATTTTTGAAGTACATATATACATTTGTGCATATGGCTATGTATATTTTCAATTTGTCTGCGCATAAAAGTTTTTAAATCTAATAAAAAAACGTATCGGGTGTAATATCGTTTTCTTTTTCTTCAATTCTATATATTATTAATCAATATTAACTAAAATACTCAGAATTTAAATCTTTATGTAAACAATTTTTCATTGTTTTCATTATACAAATATATATACGGCGAAATATACGTCACAATTTATTTGATCTTGAACATTTCGTTTATAAAATTCTTTCATTTATTTCAGTTATATATCTTATTTTTATAATAGTTGTATTCAAATAAAAGGTACATGTACAAATTTATCGTAAAAATGTCGTTATTAAAAATGTAATATGAAAAAAATGTCTTAAATCAAGGAATTCCTTGCTTTAATGTATAAAGTTATTTTCATACACTCAACAAACAAAACAACTATATACGTTAATCGTCCTCGTGTACACGTAGTAATATAGATATATTCGTTTTATATATTTAATGCAATAGACATCTACCGTATCATCTACAGTAAAATTGACCAAATAAATTTACAATTATTCTATTATTATATCTTTAAATACCATCCCCATTTACCATTCGGTAGATAAATCAAATTCGATTTACCATTTACCATCCCCATTCCCCATTTACCATCCCCATTTACGATCCCCATCCCCATACACGATACTATTCCCCATACAACAACCCCATACACTATAATATTCCCCATATACCATTTACCATTCACCATCCCCATCCCCATCCCCATTTACCATCCCCCAATTTACTATAGATTGGGAAACTTTTACCATTTCGTGACTGTATGTAAACTTTAACCAAGTCATTCCAGCAGAAAATGGTGGTCGAAATATGACTTTATTTGGTACGGATGATGATGACTCAATTATGTACCCACTAACCCAATAACAAGTTATTTACCAAAAATGCGAAACAATATGTACGTAAAAACATGCGTACACTCAAACTAACCAAACGCGGTATCCCCTCCCTTACTCTGTTGAACTCGGGAATATATCAAAACACCCTTAAATGTTTAATAACAAGGAAGACCTTGTTTTATCTATCTTCATAATAAGCATTTCTTTTAATACAGAGGTCATATAATACCAATACATGTGATTTATTTTACTGTATTTTCCACTGGTCTGGGGACTTCCTTTTGGCATTAAATGTACGTATAAAATGAAAGACTGTTTATGCTTGGCTAATGGTAGTAGACAGTATTTGGATACCTCGGCAGCCACACATTTTTGCCCACACGAAGTCTCGGACTTAGACATATCGGACATTAATCTACGTCCATATCAGTTAAATAACTTTTTTTGCAATGTAGATAATTGTTTTTTAAATGTATGCATCGATTATTGTCAGGATACTATGTCCTTGTTTTTCGCAATAATAACATAAAGAGTTATCCTTTCCTATTTGCTTTGTCGTCAGAATCACGTTGTTGCAACTCAACTAATATCATATTGAAATTTCATCGGGCATATAACTGCACCATGCTGCAAGTTTATTTCTTATATATAATCTTTATTGATACAATTCGAGGTCTAGTATTCTGTATTTTTGTACTTGTAGAAGTGAGAATTTGTTTTTTTTTATGTAACGTTGTAATTTTTACCAAAGTGCAATACTTAAATTAATTACCTTATTGTAACGGTTATAGCTATTTAAAGGTTGAATAAATGTTCCCGCCAGACCCATATTCAAAAAAAAAAAATAGATGAGAATCTAGGAATTATTTTATTATGCCCTAAAATAAACATTTCATTTGAAAGCTATTTTTAAGAGGAAATCTAGCTAATAAAATGTTTATATATATAAACAATAATTCTTCATTGCAAAATTACACCCATAAGGGTCAAGCAATACATAAGGTAACCAAACATAAAACATACAAACATTTTCAATACCACATTAACATGACATGAGAAAAAAAAATCAAATAAAATTAAGCATAAGCTGATATGAACCTGTTTCTCAATTCTAATGATTATTGAATAAAGTCACACAGATCAGCCAATAACTCGTTTTTCGGGACTAATAAAAAAAAATTATTTTATCAATAGGCTTAAGTTGGGGAATTGGTTGTTATAGTTATTTTTTATGTTATTGAAAAACAGATTTCGTAGATTATTATTATATGTACAATTAAGAAAAAAGTTGAATTCATCTTCAAGGATGTTGCAACATTTACAGAGGAATTTTCTTGTATTACTCGGTTTCGATAAATAGACAGTGATCGCTAGTTCTAAATTTCGTTATAAGTTTACGTTGAATTTGATTCTTTCAAATATTTTTTTTTCAATGTTTAAATCTGTCTTAAGCTGGCTATATAGATAGAGTTTGGAGTCTTCGGTTAAATTATTAAGTTAATCATGATAACGCTTAACATTCACTTCTTGGATGACCTCATTTAATTCTCGTTTACTTTGACATTTAATTTTGAGTAGTCTCTATCTGAATTAACAAGATCATCAGAGTTGAGGTTGATTTCTTTAAAATCACTTAGTACATAGGTGTACCATGAATAGTAACCATTTTCGTGTCTGTCTTATTAACATTACAGGCTTCTTTTAATAAAGGATTGATGTTCAAAGAGTGTAATCTAGCAAAGTATAGATGACTTTGTGTTTAAATAAAACTACTAATTGGAAGACGTCCCATTCAAGTTCTATGAAGAAAAAAACATTTTAGGGTATATCTCATACAGACACCACGAGAGAGGGAGCTGGTTCATACAGAACTTGGTAGAGGTTGTAAGAAAGTCAGCAGATAACGAACATGTACTGGATTTGATGACCCGCTTAAAGTGATATATTTGTTTTCCTCAACACATTACTTCATATCATAAAATATGTTCCAAAAGCTTCTCTTGGAGCACCTGAGTTCACTCTTGTTTCGACTGGGGTTCACGTAGTTGATTGATATTCAGTTATTTTGTGCTTCCATGTTTTACATGGTGTCTGTTTTTGTCCCGTTCTTGTTGGTATTTACTGGTTTTATCTCTGACCTTTCGGACTTTTGACATTCGAATGCCCCATTGGTACTTCTGCTTCTTAATTGTACAAAGTAAATCTACATTCATAAACCTGAAAATGAGTAATTTTTATTTAAGTACGAAAACATATTTTCTCATAAAAGTTTCTGAGCTATTGTTACACAGTTTACCTTATATTTTATCTTACGCATACAATAGAAAACTTGAGCAAGCATTTTTTTATAAGCAACTGAAAAGAATGCCTCTTGATGACAATACACAAGCCTTAAATAACCCTTTGGAATAACTTATTTGAATACATTTAATTATAAAATTTTAATGAGATTTAAACTTTTCTGCTGAAAGAAAACAATTTTTACACCTACGGTCTATATGAATTTGGCAATGCAAACAATAATGCCTGTTACAGGACCATAAAAATGGTTAAATCAATCATTATAGCTTACATTGTATGGTAGGGTTTTACCTATATAGGCTAACAAACGTTTTCATACATGTTACCTTTAATTGACTGACAAAGTTACAGCTAAGAGTGAGGAAGGGACCAGATTCAACAACACACCAGCACCTACATCGGCACTTAGAAGAAAATGGTATCTGAATCCACCATGAAAGCAAAAAATACTATTTCATAGATACAATTCTCAAATAAAACAAAAATGATTCCTCAAATGATCATAAAAGAATGTACACCACAAAAATCAACTTCAGTCTGTTTTGGATTTATTTTCTGATTTTTATTGCGAGGTTGATGATCTAGAGTTCTGTTTTCAATAGATGATTAAGTGAAAAGAGTTATTACGCATCACCGTGAGCCATCAATTTTTATTTATATTTCACAAATGTCAAACCACCTATACTGTCTTTAGAAAAAACATGAAAAAATTACATTTTGCTAAAAAAAATTGTATTGTTTAATTTTTCTGAAAATTTGCAAATATTCCCTTTGAATAAATAAATGCAATTGTAAAATTTTACGACAAATTAAACGAAGGTTTTTCGGGTTAATTTTTGTTGAACATAATTGAGTTTTAACATTTCCTATTTGATCACGGAGAAGCTTGATTTCTTTGATCAAATGTATCTAACTAAAACGTTCAAATGATTTTAAAGAATTGTCTTCCTTAGGTGTTCTGTACCCCTTTAAGAAAAACTTATTTTTATTACATATTTCTATATAGAAAGTTGTCACACATTTTCAAGCTAATTGTCCCCTGAAAATATGACTTTTCATAAAATGAGTTATATCTTTTTTAGACTTTATATCATATTCATTTTATTAGCATAATAAAATAGAGAATAAATTTTGCATTTCTTGTGTTATTATAAGCCGAAAAAGATGGCATGCTTTATACCACAGACCAACCTTAAAATATAAATTAATTATAGAATATTGAAAAAAATCTTTTTCTTCATATCCATATAATGTATCGCATATACATTTAAAATATGCTCCGTTTAACCATATGTTTGTGCCACACTGCGTATAAACACTTCTTTGTGTAAAAATGAGACGTAGAAATTTTTAATACCAATTCTTCCTAAGGATCAAAATGATTCTAATGTAAGTTTGGCACAACTTGTCACATAATGTGTTAAAATTGATTTTGTTAATTAATATTTTCCATTGCTACTCAAAAATAAAACGTTACTTTTGGTCAGGGGGCTTTTCCGCCACTTGGCGTTTGTCGTCCGTCCGTATTTTTTTTCAAACGTTTAATCCTTTAGCACCCTCAGTTCAATTTCTACCAAATTTCCTCCAATTGTTTGTCAATATATGTGCTATAAAACTATTGCTTGGATTTTTTATTTGAAAAAAATCATGGCCTTCATGGCTAAAAATAGAACATAGGGGTAAGTTGCACTTTTTTGCCATAGAAAACAATGAGATTTGGAATAAGTGTATCCGACACAGCCCAATTCAGAAAAAAGACACAATGGACAACCGCCAGCAGCCTTGATAACTAAAAACGAAAAGATGATGGCGTATTTGTATCATATAGCAGAGTACTATAAACTATCTAGCTTTTACATTAGATAAGGCCGTATAAAATATGTGTGTTTCAGCTTTCCCTACCTATCTTTTTTTATCATGCTAGTATTCTTATTGACATTTTTCCTTAGGCACCGTTTAACTTGAAATCAACTCCCCAATGACTCAAAATAAAAAGAAAAGCCTGCATACCGACCCTTGTTTTTTTGGGGGGATGAAACCTGAAACACACATGCTTTTTGTTGGCCTAATAAGTAACGTTAATTATCAAAGTATGTTTCTAAAGCATTTGTATTTAGTTATATAAATAAGATCGATGATTCAAGAATCGAGTTTGAAATTGAATTGAGTGATCTCAGATAAAAATCACCACACGAAATTATACAAACAAACGCTAACTTTCGGTAAACATTCTACGATCCTGGTACTGGCCCACAGTGAACAGAGGGTCCACCTTTTGAATGTTCAATATGTTTTAATGCCATCTAGTGTATATTGTTATGACTTTTTATTGAATTCGAACGTAATCCCCAATAAAAAAGGAATGTGTTCATGGGACACGGAATTCCCTGCTTGTCCCAAAAAATGGTCGACCAATAAACAATATAGCGACTTGCAAATACACGAATAAAAACATAGGTAAGTTTTGGGTCGGATAGTAGCTGTCCATCAACAATGCAAAAATGATAGAACAAAAACCCAGGAGTCACATATCCACCCGACAGAAACTAGCACAATTAAATCAAAACAAAACCAAGAAGAACGGAATTCCTGGTCCCCCTGCCGTGTGGCAAAAACTTTAAACGGGAGGTAGGTAAGCGATAGACCTGAAAATCCTTCCCACTTCTATCTATGAGATATGATATCTCTATCATAATTTGCATACCAAATATCGAACTCCTACGAATATTACTACCTGTAAAAAAAAGCGGAAAGCGTACGATTGGTAGAACCTTAGAAATCTGTAACGAAAATAGAAAACATTTTTGACCCCGACCTGAAGCTGCATACCAAATATGGAAAGCGTACGAATAGTTGAAGCTTAGAACTCTCTTACTATTTGTTTTTATTTTGACCCCTACCTGAAGCTGCATACTAAATATTTAAATCCTTGTTTTACTATTAGCTGGCGATCTGTTAATGGCAAAAGTGCAACAGACGAACGGACGCGGACGGTGGCATTTTTATATGACCGTTACGCGCTTCGGCGGGAAAAAAATAAAAAAATAACAAAAATAACAAAACAAAAAGAAATCTAAATTACCCTAAAATAGAGAAAGGTCCTATTTCTGTTGGTAGGAGGAAGTTGCTTGCTACTTTTGCACTGTTTTCGAAAGTAGAGGTGAAGAAAACAAATTGATGTTCAGGTTCGTTGGTTCGTCCATCTGCCCTAATAAAAATTCCCACTTACAGGTTTAAGATAGTTTTAGATAAAGAAGTATTTATTGTCGTGAAGGTTTATACTAGGTCTTATGCATCTGTTTAACCTCAATGTTGGTTGCATTTTTTGCAAGTTTGACAATGTTATGCATGAATGCTTGAAATGTATACAATATCACTTCTCAATGATCCTTCTTTATCTATAGGGACGGTGCACGTGGCCCGGGAAGTGGATTCTTCAGCTTATGAAGTTTTTTTTAAAAACAAGAACCGTCAAGAAATTTGTTTTCGCAAAGTTTGATTTTAAAATAAATGTTACTCAAAATACCTTTTCCATTATGCTTTCCGGTCTTCCACATGGAGAATTTTCACACTTATGTACACAAAATTCATACACTTGTCAAAAATGAATCAAGAATATTAAAAATTAGTGAATCTTTAGGTTTCATCTGATTGTGCATAGTTTTTATCAATCCAGTAGGCTTTTGACAATTATAATACTGCATTTATTATTTGTAATGGACTTTATGAGAGAGGACAAATTGACCTGGAACAGATTATTTAGACCTTAAAATAACACAACGCATCAGATAATCATATTCAAATAAAAAAATAAAGAGGATGATTTTTATAATTTATTATATTTATTATTGCAGAGGAGTTGTGCGATTTTTAATTTATGGGAAATTGAATTAGGTGTGTTCCATGAAAAAACCTTTAGAGTTGACGTCGCATAAAGGTTCGCATGTTAAATGTAATAGACTTTTACTCTATTCACTATATTACAATTAAAACATTTCTATAGGTACAGTAACACAGCAGTGACTATATCTTAGTAGTCTAAGGGCATACAACTCTAAAAAATAAAAACAGCCATAAGTTTATTAAATCAAAAAAATAGTAACACACACCGCAACACGATTGTGAATCACATAATAGGGATAATACGATGATCATCTCAGTACAACAATCAGCAAAAAACTAATCATTAACCAAAACGTTCAACTGAATTTTGAATTTTTTCACCAGTGGCTGATAACGAAGTAAGAATTTTTTAGGGATCTTATGAGACGCATTTTCTTTTAACCTTGGTCTAAGAGTCGGTCACGGACACAGCGGTTACTTATAAAAAATCTGAAAAATTTGTTCTAGCTCTGGCATATCGAATAAGTTGTGAAACATAAACATTGTAAGCAGGTGAGGTAGGTATGTTGCTTTCAAGGTTATGGAAATATTAATTTTGAAAATTAAAGTTATCTGTTTTATCGTAAATGTTTGTACTGAGATGACCAGTTTTGTCATATTCGAGATGCAAATCCAAGAACGATGTGAAGCAATTGGATTCGGTGATTTCCTTAATTCTAACTCTGGAGGATAAATCAAAGGCATCCAATTAAAAGTGAGGTTTGGAAAAAAAATATGTATTAAACAATATTTCTATTCCTTTTTGGGCGTAAAAATAGTGAACAAAAAGCAAAATATAAAATGGTTGCAATGGAGGTACCTTTGTGAAACTACTAGGATAGCAAACAGAAGACACGCATGTGTTGTATTTTAAAAATATCACAATGCACCATAAAATCATATTCGAATATAAAAATTAAAAGAAGAGCTTTTTAATACCTTATGCCTACAAAGCCAGGGAGTTGTGCGTTTTTTATTATATGGGCATTTTAAATAGGAGTGTACCATAAGAAAACCTTAAAAAGTTGACGTCGCATAATGTTTTCCATGTCAGAATGTATTAGACTTTTCTGCACTTTCTTACAATTCAAACATTTTTTATAGGTACAATGACATTCCAGTGACTATATTTTATTTGTCTTTGGGCAGACAACTCTATGGAAAAAAAACAGGCAGCAGCTTTTGAAATATTCAACATTTTGTCATGTAGCAAGCAGGAAAATAAACTTATAATCAATCAGTCGAGTGTAAATTTCTCTTAAACAGTGAGGAATGGAAAAAAATATTTCTATTCCTGTTTAAGGATAAATGTAGTAACAAAAAGTAAAAAAATACAATGATTGCTGTGCGGCTTCAATTGTTAAACTACCAGGGTAGCCCACAGACGACACAAATGTGCTGTATTCTTGCGGTCTCAAATGCCCCTTTTGACATTCACATTCATTTTCAGCTTACAATCTGCAGTTTTGAAATGTTTGCTTGAACAAATACCTGTAAAATGGCTCACATATTATATATTATATATCATGGCGAATCTAATAAGGTTTTCTATCTATACAGCTATAAAACAAGCACCATCAAGGACTACTTTTTCGCAAAGTAAGTTGGATTGTTTACAAAATAATGCTTTTTACTATGCATTCCGGTCTTCCAATTAAAGCCTTTTCACACACCCATGTAAACAAAATTCATACACTTGTCAAAAATAAATCAAAGATATTTAAAATGAGTGAACCTTCAGGTTTCATTTGATTGCACACATGTTTCCACTAAAAGGGTTTGACAATTACAAACAATAATACTGCATTTTTCATTTTAAATGGATTATATGAGGGAGGGACCAATTGACCCGGAAGGGTTAATCAGAAGCTTACTTTTATGAGTTATTCTTAATTTAGCGTCAAATTAAAGTCGTCCATTTTCACAACCTTTCCCAATTTAATTGCAAACCTTTAAAGCTTATGGCAAAACTTTAAGTTACACACTGTTAATGTAGTAAAGCTCTACAAAACTTCAATATGATGGGAGCATTTTATTGACCCTATATAGTTGTTATAGTCCCTTAAATGTCTGGACAACCTTTTAAGCCTTATAGCTTGCAAACTGTTCAAAAAAGCGTTTGATTTTTTAAATATTTAACTACTAGTAACAGATTCTACCCTTTACTGCATTAAGTTAATTGATGTTGTCTGATGACCCCGTTATTAAACTTATAACTCTTTCAATGTCGAAAAGCATTTAAGTGAGGTGAATGATTCAGTCTCCTGGAAGCTTTTGTTCTAAAATGACAAGGACCACCACACCAATTGAAATAACAGGATTGCTTAAGTGGATATAATCACCATAACAATTTGCTGGCCAACTACAGCTTAATTTCCTGTTTAAAACTATTTGCCTTCACATGCTTTAAAAATGTTGTTTTTGCCCCTTCATTGCCTAATTTCTTTCAAATGTTAAGAGATATTGGAAATCTGGTTGAAAAAAGCAGGCGATTATCTTCACAAGGATTCCAAAGAAAAAGGATTTTCAAAATAACATTGAAAATAGAAACGTTGCTATTTGGAGGGGGTGACCCATCTTTGGACCCATGTGGTAATGTGACGATAAATTATATCAAAACCATTGACACATGTAGTTGACAGAATTTACTGAAAAAAAAAGAATTTTTCAAAACCAAATGAACCAAATGAATGAAAATCAGTCTAAAGCTGTTTTTTTTTAATATACTGGTTTTAGCAGCTTTAGGTCTTTTTTTACTTAATAGGTTGGTACCCCCAAATTAATACAATACCAGTCTTCCATTAGTGGTTATAAACATATCAAAACTTAAAAGAAGCAAAGGTGTACCAAAGGGGTAATCAGTATCATAAAACCGTAAAGACAAAGACAAAACCGGCAGACAAAAAATCATCACAGCAAAACAAACCACATAACAACATAAAACACACACACATAACAACAAAACCGCATTCAGCAACGCGAACTCAAGTCGAAACGAGAGTGAACTCGGGTGCTCCGGAAGAGTAAGCATTCCTGCTTGCTATAGCACACCCGTCACGTTGCCAAAGATCGATTAAGTGTCGGTCAAATCCGGAAAGGATGACATTATAAAACTCTATGCCAAACCAACATCTGGGCCCATCTGAGAGATAGAAATCCCGTATTTGTATACAAGCACATGATGTCGTCCGTAAAATTTCTTGAGTGATGACAACAACCTGGGAGCAACGTACCCCTGTGTTAGCAATTTGCTTGTCAGCCCTGTAGCTCTATCAAGGAAGTCGTTGTACTCCCCACATGCTCTGGAATAACGAATCAATTGTGATACGTAAACTCCATATGCTGGAGCGGACGGAATGTTGCTTTTAATTAATTTATTTAATAAATGAATAATAAAACTAACGAAAGAATAAGCATATGTGATACAATTTATGAAGGTTATAAAAAATATATTAATATTTTTTAATGAATAAATATTTAGTTAATAAATTAATATTTAATAAATAAATAAGTATTTGATCAAGCAATATATATTTAATAAATAAATGAATATTTAATAAATAAATAATATTTAATATTTAATAAATATTTGATAAATATTTAATAAATATTTAATAAATATTTAATAAATACTTAATATTTAATAAACATTTAATAAATACTTAATATTTAATAAATATTTAATATATAATAAATAAATTAATGTTTAATATATGAATTTATATTTAAAGAAATCGACTTAAAAAGGTATTTTATGAATAGATATCAAAGGTATTAATGAAAGAAATAAAACTTATGAAAAACTAAATGCACATGATAATAAAAAGTACACATTAAATGAATTATACATGGAAGTGCTCATTACTATATGAATCACGTGTAATAGATAAATAAAAGTTTGTTTATATATATGATTATCATTTATTTCGTGTTTGGGTTAGGGTTAGGGTTAGGGTTAGAGGGTTAGGGTTAGGGTTAGGGTTAGGTAATTAGGGGTAACCCTCATCTGCACATTCCGCCAACGGTAAACCGTCTTGGTTGCGTATGAATATAGAGTTAGGTTAGGGTTAGGGTCAGGGTTAGCCGGAACTATTTTAATTAACCCTAACCCTAACCCTTTACATCGACTGCGCATGCGCCGATATTTGATGGAATCAAGGGTCCCCCTTTATTATAGCTGACTGATGGGTATTTATAGTCGCGACTAGGGGAAAGCCCCTCTGCGTCGACTTTAATACCTAAACAGGTATAGACTCGCTATGTGCCATGGGTCGTCCAGCCCATGACACACCACCGCCAGTGTTAGCTGTTCCAGGTACATACGCCCTGGAGACAGGGCCCGTCTTCCACCACGAGGAGGTACTGGTCGGAATTCTGGAAGACCTTTATTATAGAGTAATCAGTTTCTATATATAGTAGGTCTTTGGTATAGAAACAATAATAGTGGTACAATTAATTTGCATAATTATATCAAAGGGAGATAATTTGTTATATGAAAAAGGGCAAACTTTGACCTTGGATATCTTTGGTATGCCTTGTCCGATTTGAAAAATTTAAAGTGCACTGTAAAGGACTGTTGAAGGCTTTTTTGTTGATATCATTTACACCAGTTTATTGATGGACATAAACAATGTAAATTATATCAAAGGGAGATAATTTGTTATATGAAAAAGGACAAACTTTGACCTTGGATATCTTTGGTATGCCTTGCTGATTTGAAAAATTTGAAGTGCACTGTAAAGGACTTTTGAAGGCCTTTCTGTTGATTTTATTTACACCAGTTTTTTTATAGACATGCACAAGTGTAAAAGATGCCTCTACAATTCAAAATCCGACCATCAATAAACAATTCTATTTTCAAATATCCCATTTTTGACCCCTCATATCCAGTAAATAGTACAAGATACATCAAAGCTGTAAATACATTTTGTTAACATAATGTATTGCTGAATACAAAAAAGATTAATCAAAATAAGATGGAAATGAAATGTTCTATTTGCAGTTGTGTTTATACATCTATTTTGTTCCATCTTTTCTAAGAGGTACTACCCATGAAACCCCAATATGCAATACAAACATTCATTTAGTGGTTTTAAACACTATAACAAAATGTTATTAATTGGTAAACCACAACTTGATTTACCTCCCGAAAACCAATGTGTCTACAGACATAATACGATAGTAAATATTTTGTGGTCATACACAAAAATACATACTGAATGAGATTATAGGATTATACTGTATATTAAATATGAAAGAATATGGAATATGTGCCAGAAAGACACGATCCACATATTTTATGACATGATTTTATTAAATGAAAACAATCAAAACTTCACTGCGTGTGAAGCGCTTTTCTGGATTAACCTTCATCAGACACGCTAGGGATCGAAATATTGGAAGACCGGTAAAATATTAGATTTGATAAAACCAAAATACAAAAGCCAAAATATAACAATGACTAAACGGGGGTAAATTTATCAACTGTATTAGAGATAGCCAAAAGTTAGTGAACTGGAAATATGAAAACAGCGTCTTTCCAAATACAAATACCAAAACGGGTATAAACGGTTAATTTGGGTATGCTATATATCGATATTTCAAGGAGTAACCTCTCATCAGTAGCATTTGAATCAAAACGTTGGAAGATCAAAAACCAAAACTATTGAAAACGAAAAGTACTCAAAACCAAAATGTTCGAACAAGGAAGCCAAATCCAGCACCGAGGATATCGACCATGTGCATTACAAGGAAAGAAACCTGGTGTTTTAAACAATTTTGAATTTAATAATCGGAAATTTCAACGACAAAAATATTAGACATTTAATGGTAAATTCGTGTCAGACAAGTCTGACGACCAGGCTTGTGATTACCCTCGGGGACCTCTGGTCCACCAGCAGTGGTTATCGCCCAGTAGTTCAAAATACAAATACCAAAACGGGTATAAACGGTTAATTTGGGTATGCTATATATCGATATTTCAAGGAGTAACCTCTCATCAGTAGCATTTGAATCAAAACGTTGGAAGATCCAAAACGCAAAACTATTGAAAACGAAAAGTACTCAAAACCAAAATGTTCGAACAAGGAAGCCAAATCCAGCATATCCAGTACTCGAAAATATATAAAAGCATACAACTGAAGCACGGGGAAGCTTTCTAAGACCTCCACACGACACTAAAGCCAAAGGGTTATAGTCCGTTTGATAGCCGTTTACCAAGGGAAAATGATAAATTAAAAATCCCTTTGTTTATGCAAAAAGTAATTACACGGAACATTGTCAAATATGTATACATATCTTGTGAAAATTTCCCAGTTTGCATAATTAAAAAAAAAAAAAAGTTTGCCTTAGACCTTAATATTAAATTTCTACGAATTTCATGCCTGGAAATAAATTTAAAAGCTTTACAGTTTGCTATTCCTTTCTTATTCAATTGAATTGTCTCATCTTTTGATTTAATTAAAAGGTTCTTGAATGAATAATTTGATTTCTTTAAAGACAAGCCAATGCATTTACAATACTAGGTCAGTTATATTTGAGAACATGGTGCTGTTGGTTTTTTTTTTTTTTTTTTTGAATTAGCTACTGATTTTTTTTCTTCCTTTTGCCTTCTCTTTCCTTCTTTTTTTTCTCTCTTTGTCCCTTTTTTGTGTTCGTTTTTTTTTTCTCGGATTTTTTGCACATATTCTTCGTGCGCCCCACCTGTAAATAACTGTTTCACTGTCTCAGCTGCACGTTTTTTTTCAGTCAGGCTATTGTTTTTTGATCAAACAGGCTTTGTACTAGCGGTTTTTGTCGAATTTTGTCGCCAATTCGTTGGTATTTTTCCGATCTGGAAGCTACAAGGACCCAAATGGTAAAAAAATCGCCTACATTGAGAGGAAAATCTTGTTCCTAGAAAATAATTCCAGTCTCGTGTGTACTCAACCGACGTCAAATCCCTTTACTGTGACCGACAGAACACGACTTGAGCCGTTTAGCACAATTTACAGAACCGGGCTACCTATCGCCGATCAAAAGTTATGATGCCTCAAACTTGCATCACTTTCAGGTCCGAGTCTAGACATTGTACAAGTAAGCAATGTTCAATGAGGTAGGAAAAAGCTTACTTACCGTGTTCATTTCTTTACCTAAACTAGGTCTGGAGAATGAACAATTGGCTTTACAATCATGGTTCAATTTTTAAAATCGGTCAAGAGATGACCGAGATACAAGCATTTAAAGTTAACAATTAACCTTTGCCATTTTGCATGCCCATGGTACACCTAACTCGAAAACGGCTTTGTCTAGAGACTTGCGATTTTTTGCATTGGCTCGCCCGTAAAACATTAGTGATCCTACGGGGCCAATTTTTAATTTTCGAGACGATTGGAGCAAGGGAACAGGGACAAATCAGCAAAAAATGGTTTCGACAACGTGGCCAACATGGCAATGGTAGACCCAATGTTTCCAAAATCATTATTTTCAAGTTTTTCATCAAAAAACTTAATACGAATCTCTTATCGGTTTTGTTCCTAGCCCATTCAGTCTATTTGTCAGCGAGAAGGCAGGCGGCCGGGGGTTTCGCGTCGAAGCCAAGTTCCCCGCGCGAGCAGGCCGGCCGCGGCTTCGAGCCGGAATATATTTTTCCGCGAGAAGGCAGGCGGCCTGGGTTTTCTCGTCGACGCCAAGTTCCTCGGGCAAGCAGGCCGGCTCGAGCCAGAAAACATTTATCCGCGAGAAAGCAGGCAGCCGTTTTTTTTTTTTTTTTTTTTTTTTTTTTTTTTTTTTTTTTTTTAATTAGCTACTGATTTTTTTTTCTTCCTTTTACCTTCTCTTTCCTTCTTTTTTTTTCTCTCTTTGTCCCTTTTTTGTGTTCGTTTTTTTTTTCTCGGATTTTTTGCACATATTCTTCGTGCGCCCCGCCTGTAAATAACTGTTTCACTGTCTCAGCTGCACGTTTGTTTTCAGTCAGGCTATTGTTTTTTGATCAAACAGGCTTTGTACTAGCGGTTTTTGTCGAATTTTGTCGCCAATTCGTTGGTATTTTTCCGATCTGGAAGCTACAAGGACCCGAATGGTAAAAAAATCGCCTACATTGAGAGGAAAATCTTGTTCCTAGAAAATAATTCCAGTCTCGTGTGTACTCAACCGACGTCAAATCCCTTTACTGTGACCGACAGAACACGACTTGCGCCGTTTAACACAATTTACAGAACCGGGGTACCTATCGCCGATCAAAAGTTATGATGCCTCAAACTTGCATCACTTTCAGGTCCGAGTCTAGACATTGTACAAGTAAGCAATGTTCAATGAGGTAGGAAAAAACTTACTTACCGTGTTCATTTCTTTACCTAAACTAGGTCTGGAGAATGAACAATTGGCTTTACAATCATGGTACATTTTTTAAAATCGGTCAAGAGATGACCGAGATACAAGCATTTAAAGTTAACAATTAACCTTTGCCATTTTGCATGCCCATTGTACACCTAACTCGAAAACGGCTTTGTCTAGAGACTTGCGATTTTTTGCATTGGCTCGCCCGTAAAACATTAGTGATCCTACGGGGCCAATTTTTAATTTTCGAGACGATTGGAGCAAGGGAACAGGGACAAATCAGCAAAAAATGGTTTCGACAACGTGGCCAACATGGCAATGGTAGACCCAATGTTTCCAAAAACATTATTTTCAAGTTTTTCATCAAAAAACTTAATACGAATCTCTTATCGGTTTTGTTCCTAGCCCATTCAGTCTATTTGTCAGCGAGAAGGCAGGCGGCCGGGGGTTTCGCGTCGAAGCCAAGTTCCCCGCGCGAGCAGGCCGGCCGCGGTTTCGAGCCGGAATATATTTTTCCGCGAGAAGGCAGGCGGCCGGGGTTTTCTCGTCGACGCCAAGTTCCTCGGGCAAGCAGGCCGGCCGCGGCTTCGACCCAGAAAACATTGTTCCGCGAGAAAGCAGGCAGCCGTTTTTTTTTTTTTTTTTTTTTTTTTTGAATTAGCTACTGATTTTTTTTCTTCCTTTTGCTTTCTCTTTTCTTCTTTTTTTCCTCTCTTTGTCCCTTTTTTGTGTTCGTTTTTTTTTCTCGGATTTTTTGCACATATTCTTCGTGCGCCCCGCCTGTAAATAACTGTTTCACTGTCTCAGCTGCACGTTTGTTTTCAGTCAGGCTATTGTTTTTTGATCAAACAGGCTTTGTACTAGCGGTTTTTGTCGAATTTTGTCGCCAATTCGTTGGTATTTTTCCGATCTGGAAGCTACAAGGACCCAAATGGTAAAAAAATCGCCTACATTGAGAGGAAAATCTTGTTCCTAGAAAATAATTCCAGTCTCGTGTGTACTCAACCGACGTCAAATCCCTTTACTGTGACCGACAGAACACGACTTGCGCCGTTTAACACAATTTACAGAACCGGGCTACCTATCGCCGATCAAAAGTTATGATGCCTCAAACTTGCATCACTTTCAGGTCCGAGTCTAGACATTGTACAAGTTAGCAATGTTCAATGAGGTAGGAAAAAGCTTACTTATCGTTTTCATTTCTTTACCTAAACTAGGTCTGGAGAATGAACAATTGGCTTTACAATCATGGTTCAATTTTTAAAATCGGTCAAGAGATGACCGAGATACAAGCATTTAAAGTTAACAATTAACCTTTGCCATTTTTCATGCCCATGGTACACCTAACTCGAAAATGGCTTTGTCTAGAGACTTGCGGTTTTTTGCATTGGCTCGCCCGTAAAACATTAGTGATCCTACGGGGCCAATTTTTAATTTTCGAGACGATTGGAGCAAGGGAACAGGGACAAATCAGCAAAAAATGGTTTCGACAACGTGGCCAACATGGCAATGGTAGACCCAATGTTTCCAAAAACATTATTTTCAAGATTTTCATCAAAAAACTTAATACGAATCTCATTGGTTTTGTTCCTAGCCCATTCAGTCTATTTGTCAGCGAGAAGGCAGGCGGCCGGGGGTTTCGCGTCGAAGCCAAGTTCCCCGCGGGAGCAGGCCGGCCGCGGCTTCGAGCCGGAATATATTTTTTCCGCGAAAAGGCAGGCGGCCGGGGTTTTCTCGTTGACGCCAAGTTCCTCGGGCAAGCAGGCCGGCCGCGGCTTCGACCCAGAAAACATTTTTCCGCGAGAAAGCAGGCAGCCGGTTTTTTTTTTTTTTTTTTTTTTTTTTTTTTTTGAATTAAATACTGATTTTTTTTCTTTCTTTTGCCTTCTCTTTTCTTCTTTTTTTTTCTCTCTTTGTCCCTTTTTTGTGTTCGTTTTTTTTTCTCGGATTTTTTTGCACATATTCTTCGTGCGCCCCGCCTGTAAATAACTGTTTCACTGTCTCAGCTGCACGTTTGTTTTCAGTCAGGCTATTGTTTTTTGATCAAACAGGCTTTGTACTAGCGGTTTTTGTCGAATTTTGTCGCCAATTCGTTGGTATTTTTCCGATCTGGAAGCTACAAGGACCCAAATGGTAAAAAAATCGCCTACATTGAGAGGAAAATCTTGTTCCTAGAAAATAATTCCAGTCTCGTGTGTACTCAACCGACGTCAAATCCCTTTACTGTGACCGACAGAACACGACTTGCGCCGTTTAGCACAATTTACAGAACCGGGCTACCTATCGCCGATCAAAAGTTATGATGCCTCAAACTTGCATCACTTTCAGGTCCGAGTCTAGACATTGTACAAGTTAGCAATGTTCAATGAGGTAGGAAAAAGCTTAGTTACCGTGTTCATTTCTTTACCTAAACTAGGTCTGGAGAATGAACAATTGGCTTTACAATCATGGTTCAATTTTTAAAATCGGTCAAGAGATGACCGAGATACAAGCATTTAAAGTTAACAATTAACCTTTGCCATTTTGCATGCCCATGGTACACCTAACTCGAAAACGGCTTTGTCTAGAGACTTGCGATTTTTTGCATTGGCTCGCCCGTAAAACATTAGTGCCCCTATGGGGCCAATTTTTAATTTTCGAGACGATTGGAGCAAGGGAACAGGGACAAATCAGCAAAAAATGGTTTCGACAACGTGGCCAACATGGCAATGGTAGACCCAATGTTTCCAAAAACATTATTTTCAAGTTTTTCATCAAAAAACTTAATACGAATCTCTTATCGGTTTTGTTCCTAGCCCATTCAGTCTATTTGTCAGCGAGAAGGCAGGCGGCCGGGGGTTTCGCGTCGAAGCCAAGTTCCCCGCGCGAGCAGGCCGGCCGCGGCTTCGAGCCGGAATATATTTTTCCGCGAAAAGGCAGGCGGCCTGGGTTTTCTCGTCGACGCCAAGTTCCTCGGGCAAGCAGGCCGGCCGCGGCTTCGAGCCAGAAAACATTTCTCCGCGAGAAAGCAGGCAGCCTTTTTTTTTTTTTTTTTTTTTTTTTTTTTTTTTTTAATTAGCTACTGATTTTTTTTTCTTCCTTTTGCCTTCTCTTTCCTTCTTTTTTTTCTCTCTTTGTCCCTTTTTTGTGTTCGTTTTTTTTTCTCGGATTTTTTGCACATATTCTTCGTGCGCCCCGCCTGTAAATAACTGTTTCACTGTCTCAGCTGCACGTTTGTTTTCAGTCAGGCTATTGTTTTTTGATCAAACAGGCTTTGTACTAGCGGTTTTTGTCGAATTTTGTCGCCAATTCGTTGGTATTTTTCCGATCTGGAAGCTACAAGGACCCGAATGGTAAAAAAATCGCCTACATTGAGAGGAAAATCTTGTTCCTAGAAAATAATTCCAGTCTCGTGTGTACTCAACCGACGTAAAATCCCTTTACTGTGACCGACAGAACACGACTTGCACCGTTTAACACAATTTACAGAACCGGGCTACCTATCGCCGATCAAAAATTATGATGCCTCAAACTTGCATCACTTTCAGGTCCGAGTCTAGACATTGTACAAGTAAGCAATGTTCAATGAGGTAGGAAAAAGCTTACTTACCGTGTTCATTTCTTTACCTAAACTAGGTCTGGAGAATGAACAATTGGCTTTACAATCATGGTTCAATTTTTAAAATCGGTCAAGAGATGACCGAGATACAAGCATTTAAAGTTAACAATTAACCTTTGCCATTTTGCATGCCCATGGTACACCTAACTCGAAAACGGCTTTGTCTAGAGACTTGCGATTTTTTGCATTGGCTCGCCCGTAAAACATTAGTGCCCCTATGGGGCCAATTTTTAATTTTCGAGACGATTGGAGCAAGGGAACAGGGACAAATCAGCAAAAAATGGTTTCGACAACGTGGCCAACATGGCAATGGTAGACCCAATGTTTCCAAAAACATTATTTTCAAGTTTTTCATCAAAAAACTTAATACGAATCTCTTATCGGTTTTGTTCCTAGCCCATTCAGTCTATTTGTCAGCGAGAAGGCAGGCGGCCGGGGGTTTCGCGTCGAAGCCAAGTTCCCCGCGCGAGCAGGCCGGCCGCGGCTTCGAGCCGGAATATATTTTTCCGCGAAAAGGCAGGCGGCCTGGGTTTTCTCGTCGACGCCAAGTTCCTCGGGCAAGCAGGCCGGCCGCGGCTTCGAGCCAGAAAACATTTCTCCGCGAGAAAGCAGGCAGCCTTTTTTTTTTTTTTTTTTTTTTTTTTTTTTAATTAGCTACTGATTTTTTTTTCTTCCTTTTGCCTTCTCTTTCCTTCTTTTTTTTCTCTCTTTGTCCCTTTTTTGTGTTCGTTTTTTTTTCTCGGATTTTTTGCACATATTCTTCGTGCGCCCCGCCTGTAAATAACTGTTTCACTGTCTCAGCTGCACGTTTGTTTTCAGTCAGGCTATTGTTTTTTGATCAAACAGGCTTTGTACTAGCGGTTTTTGTCGAATTTTGTCGCCAATTCGTTGGTATTTTTCCGATCTGGAAGCTACAAGGACCCGAATGATAAAAAAATCGCCTACATTGAGAGGAAAATCTTGTTCCTAGAAAATAATTCCAGTCTCGTGTGTACTCAACCGACGTCAAATCCCTTTACTGTGACCGACAGAACACGACTTGCGCCGTTTAGCACAATTTACAGAACCGGGCTACCTATCGCCGATCAAAAGTTATGATGCCTCAAACTTGCATCACTTTCAGGTCCGAGTCTAGACATTGTACAAGTTAGCAATGTTCAATGAGGTAGGAAAAAGCTTACTTACCGTGTTCATTTCTTTACCTAAACTAGGTCTAGAGAATGAACAATTGGCTTTACAATCATGGTTCAATTTTTAAAATCGGTCAAGAGATGACCGAGATACAAGCATTTAAAGTTAACAATTAACCTTTGCCATTTTGCATGCCCATGGTACACCTAACTCGAAAACGGCTTTGTCTAGAGACTTGCGGTTTTTGCATTGGCTCGCCCGTAAAACATTAATGCCCCTTTGGGGCCAATTTTTAATTTTCGAGACGATTGGAGCAAGGGAACAGGGACAAATCAGCAAAAAATGGTTTGGACAACGTGGCCAACATGGCAATGGTAGACCCAATGTTTCCAAAAACATTATTTTCAAGTTTTTCATCAAAAAACTTAATACGAATCTCTTATCGGTTTTGTTCCTAGCCCATTCAGTCTATTTGTCAGCGAGAAGGCAGGCGGCCGGGGGTTTCGCGTCGAAGCCAAGTTCCCCGCGCGAGCAGGCCGGCCGCGGCTTCGAGCCGGAATATATTTTTCCGCGAAAAGGCAGGCGGCCTGGGTTTTCTCGTCGACGCCAAGTTCCTCGGGCAAGCAGGCCGGCCGCGGCTTCGAGCCAGAAAACATTTCTCCGCGAGAAAGCAGGCAGCCTTTTTTTTTTTTTTTTAATTAGCTACTGATTTTTTTTTCTTCCTTTTGCCTTCTCTTTCCTTCTTTTTTTTTCTCTCTTTGTCCCTTTTTTGTGTTCGTTTTTTTTTCTCGGATTTTTTGCACATATTCTTCGTGCGCCCCGCCTGTAAATAACTGTTTCACTGTCTCAGCTGCACGTTTGTTTTCAGTCAGGCTATTGTTTTTTGATCAAACAAGCTTTGTACTAGCGGTTTTTGTCGAATTTTGTCGCCAATTCGTTGGTATTTTTCCGATCTGGAAGCTACAAGGACCTGAATGGTAAAAAAATCGCCTACATTGAGAGGAAAATCTTGTTCCTAGAAAATAATTCCAGTCTCGTGTGTACTCAACCGACGTCAAATCCCTTTACTGTGACCGACAGAACACGACTTGCACCGTTTAACACAATTTACAGAACCGGGCTACCTATCGCCGATCAAAAGTTATGATGCCTCAAACTTGCATCACTTTCAGGTCCGAGTCTAGACATTGTACAAGTTAGCAATGTTCAATGAGGTAGGAAAAAGCTTACTTACCGTGTTCATTTCTTTACCTAAACTAGGTCTGGAGAATGAACAATTGGCTTTACAATCATGGTTCATTTTTTAAAATCGGTCAAGAGATGACCGAGATACAAGCATTTAAAGTTAACAATTAACCTTTGCCATTTTGCATGCCCATGGTACACCTAACTCGAAAACGGCTTTGTCTAGAGACTTGCGAATTTTTGCATTGGCTCGCCCGTAAAACATTAGTGCCCCTATGGGGCCAATTTTTAATTTTCGAGACGATTGGAGCAAGGGAACAGGGACAAATCAGCAAAAAATGGTTTCGACAACGTGGCCAACATGGCAATGGTAGACCCAATGTTTCCAAAAACATTATTTTCAAGTTTTTCATCAAAAAACTTAATACGAATCTCTTATCGGTTTTGTTCCTAGCCCATTCAGTCTATTTGTCAGCGAGAAGGCAGGCGGCCGGGGGTTTCGCGTCGAAGCCAAGTTCCCCGCGCGAGCAGGCCGGCCGCGGCTTCGAGCCGGAATATATTTTTCCGCGAAAAGGCAGGCGGCCTGGGTTTTCTCGTCGACGCCAAGTTCCTCGGGCAAGCAGGCCGGCCGCGGCTTCGAGCCAGAAAACATTTCTCCGCGAGAAAGCAGGCAGCCTTTTTTTTTTTTTTTTTTTTTTTTTTTTAATTAGCTACTGATTTTTTTTTCTTCCTTTTGCCTTCTCTTTCCTTCTTTTTTTTCTCTCTTTGTCCCTTTTTTGTGTTCGTTTTTTTTTCTCGGATTTTTTGCACATATTCTTCGTGCGCCCCGCCTGTAAATAACTGTTTCACTGTCTCAGCTGCACGTTTGTTTTCCTTTGTACTAGCGGTTTTTGTCGAATTTTGTCGCCAATTCGTTGGTATTTTTCCGATCTGGAAGCTACAAGGACCCGAATGGTAAAAAAATCGCCTACATTGAGAGGAAAATCTTGTTCCTAGAAAATAATTCCAGTCTCGTGTGTACTCAACCGACGTAAAATCCCTTTACTGTGACCGACAGAACACGACTTGCACCGTTTAACACAATTTACAGAACCGGGCTACCTATCGCCGATCAAAAATTATGATGCCTCAAACTTGCATCACTTTCAGGTCCGAGTCTAGACATTGTACAAGTAAGCAATGTTCAATGAGGTAGGAAAAAGCTTACTTACCGTGTTCATTTCTTTACCTAAACTAGGTCTGGAGAATGAACAATTGGCTTTACAATCATGGTTCAATTTTTAAAATCGGTCAAGAGATGACCGAGATACAAGCATTTAAAGTTAACAATTAACCTTTGCCATTTTGCATGCCCATGGTACACCTAACTCGAAAACGGCTTTGTCTAGAGACTTGCGATTTTTTGCATTGGCTCGCCCGTAAAACATTAGTGCCCCTATGGGGCCAATTTTTAATTTTCGAGACGATTGGAGCAAGGGAACAGGGACAAATCAGCAAAAAATGGTTTCGACAACGTGGCCAACATGGCAATGGTAGACCCAATGTTTCCAAAAACATTATTTTCAAGTTTTTCATCAAAAAACTTAATACGAATCTCTTATCGGTTTTGTTCCTAGCCCATTCAGTCTATTTGTCAGCGAGAAGGCAGGCGGCCGGGGGTTTCGCGTCGAAGCCAAGTTCCCCGCGCGAGCAGGCCGGCCGCGGCTTCGAGCCGGAATATATTTTTCCGCGAAAAGGCAGGCGGCCTGGGTTTTCTCGTCGACGCCAAGTTCCTCGGGCAAGCAGGCCGGCCGCGGCTTCGAGCCAGAAAACATTTCTCCGCGAGAAAGCAGGCAGCCTTTTTTTTTTTTTTTTTTTTTTTTTTTTTTTAATTAGCTACTGATTTTTTTTTCTTCCTTTTGCCTTCTCTTTCCTTCTTTTTTTTCTCTCTTTGTCCCTTTTTTGTGTTCGTTTTTTTTTCTCGGATTTTTTGCACATATTCTTCGTGCGCCCCGCCTGTAAATAACTGTTTCACTGTCTCAGCTGCACGTTTGTTTTCAGTCAGGCTATTGTTTTTTGATCAAACAGGCTTTGTACTAGCGGTTTTTGTCGAATTTTGTCGCCAATTCGTTGGTATTTTTCCGATCTGGAAGCTACAAGGACCCGAATGATAAAAAAATCGCCTACATTGAGAGGAAAATCTTGTTCCTAGAAAATAATTCCAGTCTCGTGTGTACTCAACCGACGTCAAATCCCTTTACTGTGACCGACAGAACACGACTTGCGCCGTTTAGCACAATTTACAGAACCGGGCTACCTATCGCCGATCAAAAGTTATGATGCCTCAAACTTGCATCACTTTCAGGTCCGAGTCTAGACATTGTACAAGTTAGCAATGTTCAATGAGGTAGGAAAAAGCTTACTTACCGTGTTCATTTCTTTACCTAAACTAGGTCTAGAGAATGAACAATTGGCTTTACAATCATGGTTCAATTTTTAAAATCGGTCAAGAGATGACCGAGATACAAGCATTTAAAGTTAACAATTAACCTTTGCCATTTTGCATGCCCATGGTACACCTAACTCGAAAACGGCTTTGTCTAGAGACTTGCGGTTTTTTGCATTGGCTCGCCCGTAAAACATTAATGCCCCTTTGGGGCCAATTTTTAATTTTCGAGACGATTGGAGCAAGGGAACAGGGACAAATCAGCAAAAAATGGTTTGGACAACGTGGCCAACATGGCAATGGTAGACCCAATGTTTCCAAAAACATTATTTTCAAGTTTTTCATCAAAAAACTTAATACGAATCTCTTATCGGTTTTGTTCCTAGCCCATTCAGTCTATTTGTCAGCGAGAAGGCAGGCGGCCGGGGGTTTCGCGTCGAAGCCAAGTTCCTCGCGCGAGCAGGCCGGCCGCGGCTTCGAGCCGGAATATATTTTTCCGCGAAAAGGCAGGCGGCCTGGGTTTTCTCGTCGACGCCAAGTTCCTCGGGCAAGCAGGCCGGCCGCGGCTTCGAGCCAGAAAACATTTCTCCGCGAGAAAGCAGGCAGCCTTTTTTTTTTTTTTAATTAGCTACTGATTTTTTTTTCTTCCTTTTGCCTTCTCTTTCCTTCTTTTTTTTCTCTCTTTGTCCCTTTTTTGTGTTCGTTTTTTTTTCTCGGATTTTTTGCACATATTCTTCGTGCGCCCCGCCTGTAAATAACTGTTTCACTGTCTCAGCTGCACGTTTGTTTTCAGTCAGGCTATTGTTTTTTGATCAAACAAGCTTTGTACTAGCGGTTTTTGTCGAATTTTGTCGCCAATTCGTTGGTATTTTTCCGATCTGGAAGCTACAAGGACCTGAATGGTAAAAAAATCGCCTACATTGAGAGGAAAATCTTGTTCCTAGAAAATAATTCCAGTCTCGTGTGTACTCAACCGACGTCAAATCCCTTTACTGTGACCGACAGAACACGACTTGCACCGTTTAACACAATTTACAGAACCGGGCTACCTATCGCCGATCAAAAGTTATGATGCCTCAAACTTGCATCACTTTCAGGTCCGAGTCTAGACATTGTACAAGTTAGCAATGTTCAATGAGGTAGGAAAAAGCTTACTTACCGTGTTCATTTCTTTACCTAAACTAGGTCTGGAGAATGAACAATTGGCTTTACAATCATGGTTCAATTTTTAAAATCGGTCAAGAGATGACCGAGATACAAGCATTTAAAGTTAACAATTAACCTTTGCCATTTTGCATGCCCATGGTACACCTAACTCGAAAACGGCTCTGTCTAGAGACTTGCGGTTTTTTTCATTGGCTCGCCCGTAAAACATTAGTGCCCCTATGGGGCCAATTTTTAATTTTCGAGACGATTGGAGCAAGGGAACAGGGACAAATCAGCAAAAAATGGTTTCGACAACGTGGCCAACATGGCAATGGTAGACCCAATGTTTCCAAAAACATTATTTTCAAGTTTTTCATCAAAAAACTTAATACGAATCTCTTATCGGTTTTGTTCCTAGCCCATTCAGTCTATTTGTCAGCGAGAAGGCAGGCGGCCGGGGGTTTCGCGTCGAAGCCAAGTTCCCCGCGCGAGCAGGCCGGCCGCGGCTTCGAGCCGGAATATATTTTTCCGCGAAAAGGCAGGCGGCCTGGGTTTTCTCGTCGACGCCAAGTTCCTCGGGCAAGCAGGCCGGCCGCGGCTTCGAGCCAGAAAACATTTCTCCGCGAGAAAGCAGGCAGCCTTTTTTTTTTTTTTTAATTAGCTACTGATTTTTTTTCTTCCTTTTGCCTTCTCTTTCCTTCTTTTTTTTCTCTCTTTGTCCCTTTTTTGTGTTCGTTTTTTTTTCTCGGATTTTTTGCACATATTCTTCGTGCGCCCCGCCTGTAAATAACTGTTTCACTGTCTCAGCTGCACGTTTGTTTTCAGTCAGGCTATTGTTTCTTGATCAAACAGTCTTTGTACTAGCGGTTTTTGTCGAATTTTGTCGCCAATTCGTTGGTATTATTCCGATCTGGAAGCTACAAGGACCCAAATGGTAAAAAAATCGCCTACATTGAGAGGAAAATCTTGTTCCTAGAAAATAATTCCAGTCTCGTGTGTACTCAACCGACGTCAAATCCCTTTACTGTGACCGACAGAACACGACTTGCGCCGTTTAACACAATTTACAGAACCGGGCTACCTATCGCCGATCAAAAGTTATGATGCCTCAAACTTGCATCACTTTCAGGTCCGAGTCTAGACATTGTACAAGTTAGCAATGTTCAATGAGGTAGGAAAAAGCTTACTTACCGTGTTCATTTCTTTACCTAAACTAGGTCTGGAGAATGAACAATTGGCTTTACAATCATGGTTCAATTTTTAAAATCGGTCAAGAGATGACCGAGATACAAGCATTTAAAGTTAACAATTAACCTTTGCCATTTTGCATGCCCATGGTACACCTAACTCGAAAACGGCTTTGTCTAGAGACTTGCGGTTTTTTGCATTGGCTCGCCCGTAAAACATTAATGCCCCTACGGGGCCAATTTTTAATTTTCGAGACGATTGGAGCAAGGGAACAGGGACAAATCAGCAAAAAATGGTTTCGACAACGTGGCCAACATGGCAATGGTAGACCCAATGTTTCCAAAAACATTATTTTCAAGTTTTTCATCAAAAAACTTAATACGAATCTCTTATCGGTTTTGTTCCTAGCCCATTCAGTCTATTTGTCAGCGAGAAGGCAGGCGGCCGGGGGTTTCGCGTCAAAGCCAAGTTCCCCGCGCGAGCAGGCCGGCCGCGGCTTCGAGCCGGAATATATTTTTACGCGAGAAGGCAGGCGGCCGGGGTTTTCTCGTCGACGCCAAGTTCCTCGGGCAAGCAGGCCGGCCGCGGCTTCGACCCAGAAAACATTTTTCCGCGAGAAAGCAGGCAGCCTTTTTTTTTTTTTTTTTTGAATTAGCTACTGATTTTTTTTTTCTTCCTTTTGCCTTCTCTTTTCTTCTTTTTTTTTTTCTCTCTTTGTCCCTTTTTTGTGTTCGTTTTTTTTTTCTCGGATTTTTTGCACATATTCTTCGTGCGCCCCGCCTGTAAATAACTGTTTCACTGTCTCAGCTGCACGTTTGTTTTCAGTCAGGCTATTGTTTTTTGATCAAACAGGCTTTGTACTAGCGGTTTTTGTCGAATTTTGTCGCCAATTCGTTGGTATTTTTCCGATCTGGAAGCTACAAGGACCCAAATGGTAAAAAAATCGCCTACATTGAGAGGAAAATCTTGTTCCTAGAAAATAATTCCAGTCTCGTGTGTACTCAACTGACGTCAAATCCCTTTACTGTGACCGACAGAACACGACTTGCGCCGTTTAGCACAATTTACAGAACCGGGCTACCTATCGCCGATCAAAAGTTATGATGCCTCAAACTTGCATCACTTTCAGGTCCGAGTCTAGACATTGTACAAGTAAGCAATGTTCAATGAGGTAGGAAAAAGCTTACTTACCGTGTTCATTTCTTTACCTAAACTAGGTCTGGAGAATGAACAATTGGCTTTACAATCATGGTTCAATTTTTAAAATCGGTCAAGAGATGACCGAGATACAAGCATTTAAAGTTAACAATTAACCTTTGCCATTTTTCATGCCCATGGTACACCTAACTCGAAAACGGCTTTGTCTAGAGACTTGCGGTTTTTTGCATTGGCTCGCCCGTGAAACATTAATGCCCCTACGGGGCCAATTTTTAATTTTCGAGACGATTGGAGCAAGGGAACAGGGACAAATCAGCAAAAAATGGTTTCGACAACGTGGCCAACATGGCAATGGTAGACCCAATGTTTCCAAAAACATTATTTTCAAGTTTTTCATCAAAAAACTTAATACGAATCTCTTATCGGTTTTGTTCCTAGCCCATTCAGTCTATTTGTCAGCGAGAAGGCAGGCGGCCGGGGGTTTCGCGTCGAAGCCAAGTTCCCCGCGCGAGCAGGCCGGCCGCGGCTTCGAGCCGGAATATATTTTTCCGCGAGAAGGCAGGCGGCCGGGGTTTTCTCGTCGACGCCAAGTTCCTCGGGCAAGCAGGCCGGCCGCGGCTTCGACCCAGAAAACATTTTTCCGCGAGAAAGCAGGCAGCCGTTTTTTTTTTTTTTTTTTTTTTTTTTTTTTTTTAATTAGCTACTGATTTTTTTTTCTTCCTTTTGCCTTCTCTTTTCTTCTTTTTTTTCTCTCTTTGTCCCTTTTTTGTGTTCGTTTTTTTTTCTCGGATTTTTTGCACATATTCTTCGTGCGCCCCGCCTGTAAATAACTGTTTCACTGTCTCAGCTGCACGTTTGTTTTCAGTCAGGCTATTGTTTTTTGATCAAACAGGCTTTGTACTAGCGGTTTTTGTCGAATTTTGTCGCCAATTCGTTGGTATTTTTCCGATCTGGAAGCTACAAGGACCCAAATGGTAAAAAAATCGCCTACATTGAGAGGAAAATCTTGTTCCTAGAAAATAATTCCAGTCTCGTGTGTACTCAACCGACGTCAAATCCCTTTACTGTGACCGACAGAACACGACTTGCGCCGTTTAACACAATTTACAGAACCGGGCTACCTATCGCCGATCAAAAGTTATGATGCCTCAAACTTGCATCACTTTCAGGTCCGAGTCTAGAAGCAATGTTCAATGAGGTAGGAAAAAGCTTACTTACCGTGTTCATTTCTTTACCTAAACTAGGTCTGGAGAATGAACAATTGGCTTTACAATCATGGTTCAATTTTTAAAATCGGTCAAGAGATGACCGAGATACAAGCATTTAAAGTTAACAATTAACCTTTGCCATTTTTCATGCCCATGGTACACCTAACTCGAAAACGGCTTTGTCTAGAGACTTGCGGTTTTTTGCATTGGCTCGCCCGTAAAACATTAATGCCCCTACGGGGCCAATTTTTAATTTTCGAGACGATTGGAGCAAGGGAACAGGGACAAATCAGCAAAAAATGGTTTCGACAACGTGGCCAACATGGCAATGGTAGACCCAATGTTTCCAAAAACATTATTTTCAAGTTTTTCATCAAAAAACTTAATACGAATCTCTTATCGGTTTTGTTCCTAGCCCATTCAGTCTATTTGTCAGCGAGAAGGCAGGCGGCCGGGGGTTTCGCGTCGAAGCCAAGTTCCCCGCGCGAGCAGGCCGGCCGCGGCTTCGAGCCGGAATATATTTTTCCGCGAGAAGGCAGGCGGCCGGGGTTTTCTCGTCGACGCCAAGTTCCTCGGGCAAGCAGGCCGGCCGCGGCTTCGACCCAGAAAACATTTTTCCGCGAGAAAGCAGGCAGCCGGTTTTTTTTTTTTTTTTTTTTTTTTTTTTGAATTAGCTACTGATTTTTTTTTTCTTCCTTTTGCCTTCTCTTTTCTTCTTTTTTTTTTCTCTCTTTGTCCCTTTTTTGTGTTCGTTTTTTTTTTCTCGGATTTTTTGCACATATTCTTCGTGCGCCCCGCCTGTAAATAACTGTTTCACTGTCTCAGCTGCACGTTTGTTTTCAGTCAGGCTATTGTTTTTTGATCAAACAGGCTTTGTACTAGCGGTTTTTGTCGAATTTTGTCGCCAATTCGTTGGTATTTTTCCGATCTGGAAGCTACAAGGACCCAAATGGTAAAAAAATCGCCTACATTGAGAGGAAAATCTTGTTCCTAGAAAATAATTCCAGTCTCGTGTGTACTCAACCGACGTCAAATCCCTTTACTGTGACCGACAGAACACGACTTGCGCCGTTTAGCACAATTTACAGAACCGGGCTACCTATCGCCGATCAAAAGTTATGATGCCTCAAACTTGCATCACTTTCAGGTCCGAGTCTAGACATTGTACAAGTTAGCAATGTTCAATGAGGTAGGAAAAAGCTTACTTACCGTGTTCATTTCTTTACCTAAACTAGGTCTGGAGAATGAACAATTGGCTTTACAATCATGGTTCAATTTTTAAAATCGGTCAAGAGATGACCGAGATACAAGCATTTAAAGTTAACAATTAACCTTTGCCATTTTGCATGCCCATGGTACACCTAACTCGAAAACGGCTTTGTCTAGAGACTTGCGGTTTTTTGCATTGGCTCGCCCGTAAAACATTAATGCCCCTATCTGGCCAATTTTTAATTTTCGAGACGATTGGAGCAAGGGAACAGGGACAAATCAGCAAAAAATGGTTTGGACAACGTGGCCAACATGGCAATGGTAGACCCAATGTTTCCAAAAACATTATTTTCAAGTTTTTCATCAAAAAACTTAATACGAATCTCTTATCGGTTTTGTTCCTAGCCCATTCAGTCTATTTGTCAGCGAGAAGGCAGGCGGCCGGGGGTTTCGCGTCGAAGCCAAGTTCCCCGCGCGAGCAGGCCGGCCGCGGCTTCGAGCCGGAATATATTTTTCCGCGAAAAGGCAGGCGGCCTGAGTTTTCTCGTCGACGCCAAGTTCCTCGGGCAAGCAGGCCGGCCGCGGCTTCGAGCCAGAAAACATTTCTCCGCGAGAAAGCAGGCAGCCTTTTTTTTTTTTTTTTTAATTAGCTACTGATTTTTTTTTCTTCCTTTTGCCTTCTCTTTCCTTCTTTTTTTTCTCTCTTTGTCCCTTTTTTGTGTTCGTTTTTTTTTTCTCGGATTTTTTGCACATATTCTTCGTGCGCCCCGCCTGTAAATAACTGTTTCACTGTCTCAGCTGCACGTTTGTTTTCAGTCAGGCTATTGTTTTTTGATCAAACAGGCTTTGTACTAGCGGTTTTTGTCGAATTTTGTCGCCACAATTCGTTGGTATTTTTCCGATCTGGAAGCTACAAGGACCCGAATGGTAAAAAAATCGCCTACATTGAGAGGAAAATCTTGTTCCTAGAAAATAATTCCAGTCTCGTGTGTACTCAACCGACGTAAAATCCCTTAACTGTGACCGACAGAACACGACTTGCACCGTTTAACACAATTTACAGAACCGGGCTACCTATCGCCGATCAAAAGTTATGATGCCTCAAACTTGCATCACTTTCAGGTCCGAGTCTAGACATTGTACAAGTAAGCAATGTTCAATGAGGTAGGAAAAAGCTTACTTACCGTGTTCATTTCTTTACCTAAACTAGGTCTGGAGAATGAACAATTGGCTTTACAATCATGGTTCAATTTTTAAAATCGGTCAAGAGATGACCGAGATACAAGCATTTAAAGTTAACAATTAACCTTTGCCATTTTGCATGCCCATGGTACACCTAACTCGAAAACGGCTTTGTCTAGAGACTTGCGATTTTTTGCATTGGCTCGCCCGTAAAACATTAGTGCCCCTATGGGGCCAATTTTTAATTTTCGAGACGATTGGAGCAAGGGAACAGGGACAAATCAGCAAAAAATGGTTTCGACAACGTGGCCAACATGGCAATGGTAGACCCAATGTTTCCAAAAACATTATTTTTAAGTTTTTCATCAAAAAACTTAATACGAATCTCTTATCGGTTTTGTTCCTAGCCCATTCAGTCTATTTGTCAGCGAGAAGGCAGGCGGCTGGGGGTTTCGCGTCGAAGCCAAGTTCCCCGCGCGAGCAGGCCGGCCGCGGCTTCGAGCCGGAATATATTTTTCCGCGAGAAGGCAGGCGGCCTGGGTTTTCTCGTCGACGCCAAGTTCCTCGGGCAAGCAGGCCGGCCGCGGCTTCGAGCCAGAAAACATTTCTCCGCGAGAAAGCAGACAGCCGGTTTTTTTTTTTTTTTTTTTTTTTTTTTTTTAATTAGCTACTGATTTTTTTTTCTTCCTTTTGCCTTCTCTTTCCTTCTTTTTTTTCTCTATTTGTCCCTTTTTTGTGTTCGTTTTTTTTTCTCGGATTTTTTGCACATATTCTTCGTGCGCCCCGCCTGTAAATAACTGTTTCACTGTCTCAGCTGCACGTTTGTTTTCAGTCAGGCTATTGTTTTTTGATCAAACAGGCTTTGTACTAGCGGTTTTTGTCGAATTTTGTCGCCAATTCGTTGGTATTTTTCCGATCTGGAAGCTACAAGGACCCGAATGGTAAAAAAATCGCCTACATTGAGAGGAAAATCTTGTTCCTAGAAAATAATTCCAGTCTCGTGTGTACTCAACCGACGTAAAATCCCTTTACTGTGACCGACAGAACACGACTTGCGCCGTTTAACACAATTTACAGAACCGGGCTACCTATCGCTGATCAAAAGTTATGATGCCTCAAACTTGCATCACTTTCAGGTCCGAGTCTAGACATTGTACAAGTAAGCAATGTTCAATGAGGTAGGAAAAAGCTTACTTACCGTGTTCATTTCTTTACCTAAACTAGGTCTGGAGAATGAACAATTGGCTTTACAATCATGGTTCAATTTTTAAAATCGGTCAAGAGATGACCGAGATACAAGCATTTAAAGTTAACAATTAACCTTTGCCATTTTGCATGCCCATGGTACACCTAACTCGAAAACGGCTTTGTCTAGAGACTTGCGATTTTTTGCATTGGCTCGCTCGTAAAACATTAGTGCCCCTATGGGGCCAATTTTTAATTTTCGAGACGATTGGAGCAAGGGAACAGGGACAAATCAGCAAAAAATGGTTTCGACAACGTGGCCAACATGGCAATGGTAGACCCAATGTTTCCAAAAACATTATTTTCAAGTTTTTCATCAAAAAACTTAATACGAATCTCTTATCGGTTTTGTTCCTAGCCCATTCAGTCTATTTGTCAGCGAGAAGGCAGGCGGCCGGGGGTTTCGCGTCGAAGCCAAGTTCCCCGCGCTAGCAGGCCGGCCGCGGCTTCGAGCCGGAATATATTTTTCCGCGAGAAGGCAGGCGGCCTGGGTTTTCTCGTCGACGCCAAGTTCCTCGGGCAAGCAGGCCGGCCGCGGCTTCGAGCCAGAAAACATTTCTCCGCGAGAAAGCAGGCAGCCGTTTTTTTTTTTTTTTTTTTTTTTTTTAATTAGCTACTGATTTTTTTTTCTTCCTTTTGCCTTCTCTTTTCTTCTTTTTTTTCTCTCTTTGTCCCTTTTTTGTGTTCGTTTTTTTTTCTCGGATTTTTTGCACATATTCTTCGTGCGCCCCGCCTGTAAATAACTGTTTCACTGTCTCAGCTGCACGTTTGTTTTCAGTCAGGCTATTGTTTTTTGATCAAACAGGCTTTGTACCAGCGGTTTTTGTCGAATTTTGTCGCCAATTCGTTGGTATTTTTCCGATCTGGAAGCTACAAGGACCCAAATGGTAAAAAAATCGCCTACATTGAGAGGAAAATCTTGTTCCTAGGAAATAATTCCAGTCTCGTGTGTACTCAACCGACGTCAAATCCCTTTACTGTGACCGACAGAACACGACTTGCGCCGTTTAGCACAATTTACAGAACCGGGCTACCTATCGCCGATCAAAAGTTATGATGCCTCAAACTTGCATCACTTTCAGGTCCGAGTCTAGACATTGTACAAGTTAGCAATGTTCAATGAGGTAGGAAAAAGCTTACTTACCGTGTTCATTTCTTTACCTAAACTAGGTCTGGAGAATGAACAATTGGCTTTACAATCATGGTTCAATTTTTAAAATCGGTCAAGAGATGACCGAGATACAAGCATTTAAAGTTAACAATTAACCTTTGCCATTTTGCATGCCCATGGTACACCTAACTCGAAAACGGCTATGTCTAGAGACTTGCGATTTTTTGCATTGGCTCGCCCGTAAAACATTAGTGCCCCTTTGGGGCCAATTTTTAATTTTCGAGACGATTGGAGCAAGGGAACAGGGACAAATCAGCAAAAAATGGTTTCGACAACGTGGCCAACATGGCAATGGTAGACCCAATGTTTCCAAAAACATTATTTTCAAGTTTTTCATCAAAAAACTTAATACGAATCTCTTATCGGTTTTGTTCCTAGCCCATTCAGTCTATTTGTCAGCGAGAAGGCAGGCGGCCGGGGGTTTCGCGTCGAAGCCAAGTTCCCCGCGCGAGCAGGCCGGCCGCGGCTTCGAGCCGGAATATATTTTTCCGCGAGAAGGCAGGCGGCCTGGGTTTTCTCGTCGACGCCAAGTTCCTCGGGCAAGCAGGCCGGCCGCGGCTTCGAGCCAGAAAACATTTCTCCGCGAGAAAGCAGGCAGCCTTTTTTTTTTTTTTTTCTTTTTTTTTAATAAGCTACTGATTTTTTTTTCTTCCTTTTGCCTTCTCTTTCCTTCTTTTTTTTCTCTCTTTGTCCCTTTTTTGTGTTCGTTTTTTTTTCTCGGATTTTTTGCACATATTCTTCGTGTGCCCCGCCTGTAAATAACTGTTTCACTGTCTCAGCTGCACGTTTGTTTTCAGTCAGGCTATTGTTTTTTGATCAAACAGGCTTTGTACTAGCGGTTTTTGTCGAATTTTGTCGCCAATTCGTTGGTATTTTTCCAATCTGGAAGCTACAAGGACCCGAATGGTAAAAAAATCGCCTACATTGAGAGGAAAATCTTGTTCCTAGAAAATAATTCCAGTCTCGTGTGTACTCAACCGACGTAAAATCCCTTTACTGTGACCGACAGAACACGACTTGCACCGTTTAACACAATTTACAGAACCGGGCTACCTATCGCCGATCAAAAGTTATGATGCCTCAAACTTGCATCACTTTCAGGTCCGAGTCTAGACATTGTACAAGTAAGCAATGTTCAATGAGGTAGGAAAAAGCTTACTTACCGTGTTCATTTCTTTACCTAAACTAGGTCTGGAGAATGAACAATTGGCTTTACAATCATGGTTCAATTTTTAAAATCGGTCAAGAGATGACCGAGATACAAGCATTTAAAGTTAACAATTAACCTTTGCCATTTTGCATGCCCATGGTACACCTAACTCGAAAACGGCTTTGTCTAGAGACTTGCGATTTTTTGCATTGGCTCGCCCGTAAAACATTAGTGCCCCTATGGGGCCAATTTTTAATTTTCGAGACGATTGGAGCAAGGGAACAGGGACAAATCAGCAAAAAATGGTTTCGACAACGTGGCCAACATGGCAATGGTAGACCCAATGTTTCCAAAAACATTATTTTCAAGTTTTTCATCAAAAAACTTAATACGAATCTCTTATCGGTTTTGTTCCTAGCCCATTCAGTCTATTTGTCAGCGAGAAGGCAGGCGGCTGGGGGTTTCGCGTCGAAGCCAAGTTCCCCGCGCGAGCAGGCCGGTCGCGGCTTCGAGCCGGAATATATTTTTCCGCGAGAAGGCAGGCGGCCTGGGTTTTCTCGTCGACGCCAAGTTCCTCGGGCAAGCAGGCCGGCCGCGGCTTCGAGCCAGAAAACATTTCTCCGCGAGAAAGCAGACAGCCTTTTTTTTTTTTTTTTAATTAGCTACTGATTTTTTTTTCCTTCCTTTTGCCTTCTCTTTCCTTCTTTTTTTTCTCTCTTTGTCCCTTTTTTGTGTTCGTTTTTTTTTTCTTGGATTTTTTGCACATATTCTTCGTGCGCCCCGCCTGTAAATAACTGTTTCACTGTCTCAGCTGCACGTTTGTTTTCAGTCAGGCTATTGTTTTTTGATCAAACAGGCTTTGTACTAGCGGTTTTTGTCGAATTTTGTCGCCAATTCGTTGGTATTTGTCCGATCTGGAAGCTACAAGGACCCGAATGGTAAAAAAATCGCCTACATTGAGAGGAAAATCTTGTTCCTAGAAAATAATTCCAGTCTCGTGTGTACTCAACCGACGTCAAATCCCTTTACGGTGACCGACAGAACACGACTTGCGCCGTTTAACACAATTTACAGAACCGGGCTACCTATCGCCGATCAAAAGTTATGATGCCTCAAACTTGCATCACTTTCAGGTCCGAGTCTAGACATTGTACAAGTAAGCAATGTTCAATGAGGTAGGAAAAAGCTTACTTACCGTGTTCATTTCTTTACCTAAACTAGGTCTGGAGAATGAACAATTGGCTTTACAATCATGGTTCAATTTTTAAAATCGGTCAAGAGATGACCGAGATACAAGCATTTAAAGTTAACAATTAACCTTTGCCATTTTGCATGCCCATGGTACACCTAACTTGAAAACGGCTTTGTCTAGAGACTTGCGGTTTTTTGCATTGGCTCGCCCGTAAAACATTAATGCCCCTATGGGGCCAATTTTTAATTTTCGAGACGATTGGAGCAAGGGAACAGGGACAAATCAGCAAAAAATGGTTTGGACAACGTGGCCAACATGGCAATGGTAGACCCAATGTTTCCAAAAACATTATTTTCAAGTTTTTCATCAAAAAACTTAATACGAATCTCTTATCGGTTTTGTTCCTAGCCCATTCAGTCTATTTGTCAGCGAGAAGGCAGGCGGCCGGGGGTTTCGCGTCGAAGCCAAGTTCCCCGCGCGAGCAGGCCGGCCGCGGCTTCGAGCCGGAATATATTTTTCCGCGAAAAGGCAGGCGGCCTGGGTTTTCTCGTCGACGCCAAGTTCCTCGGGCAAGCAGGCCGGCCGCGGCTTCGAGCCAGAAAACATTTCTCCGCGAGAAAGCAGGCAGCCGTTTTTTTTTTTTTTTTTCTTTTTAATTAGCTACTGATTTTTTTTTCTTCCTTTTGCCTTCTCTTTTCTTCTTTTTTTTCTCTCTTTGTCCCTTTTTTGTGTTCGTTTTTTTTTCTCGGATTTTTTGCACATATTCTTCGTGCGCCCCGCCTGTAAATAACTGTTTCACTGTCTCAGCTGCACGTATGTTTTCAGTCAGGCTATTGTTTTTTGATCAAACAGGCTTTGTACTAGCGGTTTTTGTCGAATTTTGTCGCCAATTCGTTGGTATTTTTCCGATCTGGAAGCTACAAGGTACAAGGACCCAAATGGTAAAAAAATCGCCTACATTGAGAGGAAAATCTTGTTCCTAGAAAATAATTCCAGTCTCGTGTGTACCCAACCGACGTCAAATCCCTTTACGGTGACCGACAGAACACGACTTGCGCCGTTTAACACAATTTACAGAACCGGGCTACCTATCGCCGATCAAAAGTTATGATGCCTCAAACTTGCATCACTTTCAGGTCCGAGTCTAGACATTGTACAAGTTAGCAATGTTCAATGAGGTAGGAAAAAGCTTACTTACCGTGTTCATTTCTTTACCTAAACTAGGTCTGGAGAATGAACAATTGGCTTTACAATCATGGTTCAATTTTTAAAATCGGTCAAGAGATGACCGAGATACAAGCATTTAAAGTTAACAATAAACCTTTGCCATTTTTCATGCCCATGGTACACCTAACTCGAAAACGGCTTTGTCTAGAGACTTGCGGTTTTTTGCATTGGCTCGCCTGTAAAACATTAATGTCCCTACGGGGCCAATTTTTAATTTTCGAGACGATTGGAGCAAGGGAACAGGGACAAATCAGCAAAAAATGGTTTCGACAACGTGGCCAACATGGCAATGGTAGACCCAATGTTTCCAAAAACATTATTTTCAAGTTTTTCATCAAAAAACTTAATACGAATCTCTTATCGGTTTTGTTCCTAGCCCATTCAGTCTATTTGTCAGCGAGAAGGCAGGCGGCCGGGGGTTTCGCGTCGAAGCCAAGTTCCCCGCGCGAGCAGGCCGGCCGCGGCTTCGAGCCGGAATATATTTTTCCGCGAGAAGGCAGGCGGCCGGGGTTTTCTCGTCGACGCCAAGTTCCTCGGGCAAGCAGGCCGGCCGCGGCTTCGACCCAGAAAACATTTTTCCGCGAGAAAGCAGGCAGCCGGTTTTTTTTTTTTTTTTTTTTTTTGAATTAGCTACTGATTTTTTTTTTCTTCCTTTTGCCTTCTCTTTTCTTCTTTTTTTTTCTCTCTTTGTCCCTTTTTTGTGTTCGTTTTTTTTTCTCGGATTTTTTGCACATATTCTTCGTGCGCCCCGCCTGTAAATAACTGTTTCACTGTCTCAGCTGCACGTTTGTTTTCAGTCAGGCTATTGTTTTTTGATCAAACAGGCTTTGTACTAGCGGTTTTTGTCGAATTTTGTCGCCAATTCGTTGGTATTTTTCCGATCTGGAAGCTACAAGGACCCAAATGGTAAAAAAATCGCCTACATTGAGAGGAAAATCTTGTTCCTAGAAAATAATTCCAGTCTCGTGTGTACTCAACCGACGTCAAATCCCTTTACTGTGACCGACAGAACACGACTTGCGCCGTTTAACACAATTTACAGAACCGGGCTACCTATCGCCGATTAAAAGTTATGATGCCTCAAACTTGCATCACTTTCAGGTCCAAGTCTAGACATTGTACAAGTTAGCAATGTTCAATGAGGTAGGAAAAAGCTTACTTACCGTGTTCATTTCTTTACCTAAACTAGGTCTGGAGAATGAACAATTGGCTTTACAATCATGGTTCAATTTTTAAAATCGGTCAAGAGATGACCGAGATACAAGCATTTAAAGTTAACAATTAACCTTTGCCATTTTTCATGCCCATGGTACACCTAACTCGAAAACGGCTTTGTCTAGAGACTTGCGGTTTTTTGCATTGGCTCGCCCGTAAAACATTAATGCCCCTACGGGGCCAATTTTTAATTTTCGAGACGATTGGAGCAAGTGAAAAGGGACAAATCAGCAAAAAATGGTTTCGACAACCAAATTCAAGATGCAGTACTTTCATGCGAAGAAACAGTAAAACTTTTAGGCATTGATATAGATTACCAGTTAAATTTTGATAAGCATATAAGTACAATCTGCAGGAAGGCATCTCAGCAACTAAATATATTGAAACGTTTAGGCTCATATTTAGATAAACTCAGTAAATTAACCATTTTTCATACTTTTATTCTTAGAAACTTCAATTTCTGCCCTTTGGCTTGGCATTTCTGTTCTGTTAAAAATACACAAAAATTAGAGAAAGTGCAAGAAAGAGCACTTCGTTTCGTTTATGAAGATTTTTCCTCTTCATATCTGGAACTTTTGGAAAAAGCCAAGGTGCCTTCCTTGCAGATAAGAAGGATTAGAACAATGGCTCTAGAAACATACAAAATAGTGAATAAAATAGCACCTGTGTGTTTACATGATCTTGTTCATATTAAAGACTGTAAATATTCTTTTAGATATTCCAACATACTGGATGTACCACATGTTAGATCAACAAGGTATGGCAAAAATTCTTTCAAATTTGCAGCGGCCAGACTGTGGAATGACCTTCCGAACCATTTCAGAACTGAAAATAGTTTTCAACATTTCAAAAGTTTAATTCAGTCCTGGAATGGATCATTATGTCGTTGCTCAGCCTGTCGATAACTTTTTCTGCTTTACATGTATAACCTATTATTTGTCTTGTTTTAAGTTATTATTATTTATTAATTTGTGCTTTGCATGTTCATATATAGCTTGTAGCATTTTAGTACTTGCCTGTGCTTTATCACTTGCTTAGTTTGATTTTAGTGCTTGAATGATATATGCTTTTTATGTGCTTCTTGTGTTTGTCTTTTGCATGAATGTAGTCTTTGTAAATGTATAGATGTCTTAACTATATTGTATTGTGCTCTTATTAGTTATATGTATTATTCGGAAAAAAGCTCTTGAGAGCTTGTGTTTATTGCTGTTTGCAAATCCGAATTCAAATAAATCTTTCTTATCTTATCTTATCTTATCTTTATAACGTGGCCAACATGGCAATGGTAGACCCAATGTTTCCAAAAACATTATTTTCAAGTTTTTCATCAAAAAACTTAATACGAATCTCTTATCGGTTTTGTTCCTAGCCCATTCAGTCTATTTGTCAGCGAGAAGGCAGGCGGCCGGGGGTTTCGCGTCGAAGCCAAGTTCCCCGCGCGAGCAGGCCGGCCGCGGCTTCGAGCCGGAATATATTTTTCCGCGAGAAGGCAGGCGGCCGGGGTTTTCTCGTCGACGCCAAGTTCCTCGGGCAAGCAGGCCGGCCGCGGCTTCGACCCAGAAAACATTTTTCCGCGAGAAAGCAGGCAGCCGGTTTTTTTTTTTTTTTTTTTTTTTTTTTTTTTGAATTAGCTACTGATTTTTTTTTCTTCCTTTTGCCTTCTCTTTTCTTCTTTTTTTTTTCTCTCTTTGTCCCTTTTTTGTGTTCGTTTTTTTTTTCTCGGATTTTTTGCACATATTCTTCGTGCGCCCCGCCTGTAAATAACTGTTTCACTGTCTCAGCTGCACGTTTGTTTTCAGTCAGGCTATTGTTTTTTGATCAAACAGGCTTTGTACTAGCGGTTTTTGTCGAATTTTGTCGCCAATTCGTTGGTATTTTTCCGATCTGGAAGCTACAAGGACCCAAATGGTAAAAAAATCGCCTACATTGAGAGGAAAATCTTGTTCCAAGAAAATAATTCCAGTCTCGTGTGTACTCAACCGACGTCAAATCCCTTTACTGTGACCGACAGAACACGACTTGCGCCGTTTAGCACAATTTACAGAACCGGGCTACCTATCGCCGATCAAAAGTTATGATGCCTCAAACTTGCATCACTTTCAGGTCCGAGTCTAGACATTGTACAAGTTAGCAATGTTCAATGAGGTAGGAAAAAGCTCACTTACCGTGTTCATTTCTTTACGTAAACTAGGTCTGGAGAATGAACAATTGGCTTTACAATCGTGGTTCAATTTTTAAAATCGGTCAAGAGATGACCGAGATACAAGCATTTAAAGTTAACAATTAACCTTTGCCATTTTGCATGCCCATGGTACACCTAACTCGAAAACGGCTCTGTCTAGAGACTTGCGGTTTTTTTCATTGGCTCGCCCGTAAAAAATTACTGCCCCTACGGGGCCAATTTTTAATTTTCGAGACGATTGGAGCAAGGGAACAGGGACAAATCAGCAAAAAATGGTTTCGACAACGTGGCCAACATGGCAATGGTAGACCCAATGTTTCCAAAAACATTATTTTCAAGTTTTTCATCAAAAAACTTAATACGAATCTCTTATCGGTTTTGTTCCTAGCCCATTCAGTCTATTTGTCAGCGAGAAGGCAAGCGGCCGGGGGTTTCGCGTCGTAGCCAAGTTCCCCGCGCGAGCAGGCCGGCCGCGGCTTCGAGCCGGAATATATTTTTCCGCGAGAAGGCAGGCGGCCGGGGTTTTCTCGTCGACGCCAAGTTCCTCGGGCAAGCAGGCCGGCCGCGGCTTCGAGCCAGAAAACATTTCTCCGCGAGAAAGCAGGCAGCCGTTTTTTTTTTTTTTTTTTTTTTTTTTAATTAGCTACTGATTTTTTTTTCTTCCTTTTGCCTTCTCTTTTCTTCTTTTTTTTCTCTCTTTGTCCCTTTTTTGTGTTCGTTTTTTTTTCTCTGATTTTTTACACATATTCTTCGTGCGCCCCGCCTGTAAATAACTGTTTCACTGTCTCAGCTGCACGTTTGTTTTCAGTCAGGCTATTGTTTTTTGATCAAACAGGCTTTGTACTAGCGGTTTTTGTCGAATTTTGTCGCCAATTCGTTGGTATTTTTCCGATCTGGAAGCTACAAGGACCCAAATGGTAAAAAAATCGCCTACATTGAGAGGAAAATCTTGTTCCTAGAAAATAATTCCAGTCTCGTGTGTACTCAACCGACGTCAAATCCCTTTACTGTGACCGACAGAACACGACTTGCGCCGTTTAACACAATTTACAGAACCGGGCTACCTATCGCCGATCAAAAGTTATGATGCCTCAAACTTGCATCACTTTCAGGTCCGAGTCTAGACATTGTACAAGTTAGCAATGTTCAATGAGGTAGGAAAAAGCTTACTTACCGTGTTCATTTCTTTACCTAAACTAGGTCTGGAAAATGAACAATTGGCTTTACAATCATGGTTCAATTTTTAAAATCGGTCAAGAGATGACCGAGATACAAGCATTTAAAGTTAACAATTAACCTTTGCCATTTTTCATGCCCATGGTACACCTAACTCGAAAACGGCTTTGTCTAGAGACTTGCGGTTTTTTGCATTGGCTCGCCCGTAAAACATTAATGCCCCTACGGGGCCAATTTTTAATTTTCGAGACGATTGGAGCAAGGGAACAGGGACAAATCAGCAAAAAATGGTTTCGACAACGTAGCCAACATGGCAATGGTAGACCAAATGTTTCCAAAAACATTATTTTCAAGTTTTTCATCAAAAAACTTAATACGAATCTCTTATCGGTTTTGTTCCTAGCCCATTCAGTCTATTTGTCAGCGAGAAGGCAGGCGGCCGGGGGTTTCGCGTCGAAGCCAAGTTCCCCGCGCGAGCAGGCCGGCCGCGGCTTCGAGCCGGAATATATTTTTCCGCGAGAAGGCAGGCGGCCGGGGTTTTCTCGTCGACGCCAAGTTCCTCGGGCAAGCAGGCCGGCCGCGGCTTCGACCCAGAAAACATTTTTCCGCGAGAAAGCAGGCAGCCGGTTTTTTTTTTTTTTTTTTTTTTTTTTTTTTTTTAATTAGCTACTGATTTTTTTTTTCTTCCTTTTGCCTTCTCTTTTCTTCTTTTTTTTCTCTCTTTGTCCCTTTTTTGTGTTCGTTTTTTTTTCTCGGATTTTTTGCACATATTCTTCGTGCGCCCCGCCTGTAAATAACTGTTTCACTGTCTCAGCTGCACGTTTGTTTTCAGTCAGGCTATTGTTTTTTGATCAAACAGGCTTTGTACTAGCGGTTTTTGTCGAATTTTGTCGCCAATTCGTTGGTATTTTTCCGATCTCGAAGCTACAAGGACCCAAATGGTAAAAAAATCGCCTACATTGAGAGGAAAATCTTGTTCCTAGAAAATAATTCCAGTCTCGTGTGTACTCAACCGACGTCAAATTCCTTTACTGTGACCGACAGAACACGACTTGCGCCGTTTAGCACAATTTACAGAACCGGGCTACCTATCGCCGATCAAAAGTTATGATCCCTCAAACTTGCATCACTTTCAGGTCCAAGTCTAGACATTGTACAAGTTAGCAATGTTCAATGAGGTAGGAAAAAGCTTACTTACCGTGTTCATTTCTTTACCTAAACTAGGTCTGGAGAATGAACAATTGGCTTTACAATCATGGTTCAATTTTTAAAATCGGTCAAGAGATGACCGAGATACAAGCATTTAAAGTTAACAATTAACCTTTGCCATTTTTCATGCCCATGGTACACCTAACTCGAAACGGCTCTGTCTAGAGACTTGCGGTTTTTTTCATTGGCTCGCCCGTAAAAAATTACTGCCCCTACGGGGCCAATTTTTAATTTTCGAGACGATTGGAGCAAGGGAACAGGGACAAATCAGCAAAAAATGGTTTGGACAACGTGGCCAACATGGCAATGGTAGACCCAATATTTCCAAAAACATTATTTTCAAGTTTTTCATCAAAAAACTTAATACGAATCTCTTATCAGTTTTGTTCCTAGCCCATTCAGTCTATTTGTCAGCGAGAAGGCAGGCGGTCGGGGGTTTCGCGTCGAAGCCAAGTTCCCCGCGCGAGCAGGCCGGCCGCGGCTTCGAGCCGGAATATATTTTTCCGCGAAAAGGCAGGCGGCCTGGGTTTTCTCGTCGACGCCAAGTTCCTCGGGCAAGCAGGCCGGCCGCGGCTTCGAGCCAGAAAACATTTCTCCGCGAGAAAGCAGGCAGCCTTTTTTTTTTTTTTTTAATTAGCTACTGATTTTTTTTTCTTCCTTTTGCCTTCTCTTTCCTTCTTTTTTTTCTCTCTTTGTCCCTTTTTTGTGTTCGTTTTTTTTTTCTCGGATTTTTTGCACATATTCTTCGTGCGCCCCGCCTGTAAATAACTGTTTCACTGTCTCAGCTGCACGTTTGTTTTCAGTCAGGCTATTGTTTTTTGATCAAACAGGCTTTGTACTAGCGGTTTTTGTCGAATTTTGTCGCCATGCAATTCGTTGGTATTTTTCCGATCTGGAAGCTACAAGGACCCGAATGGTAAAAAAATCGCCTACATTGAGAGGAAAATCTTGTTCCTAGAAAATAATTCCAGTCTCGTGTGTACTCAACCGACGTCAAATCCCTTTACGGTGACCGACAGAACACGACTTGCGCCGTTTAGCACAATTTACAGAACCGGGCTACCTATCGCCGATCAAAAGTTATGATGTCTCAAACTTGCATCACTTTCAGGTCCGAGTCTAGACATTGTACAAAGAAGCAGAGGTACCAATGGGGTATCCGAATATCAAAAGTCCGAAAGGGCAGAGACAAAACCAGTAAACACCAACAAGAACGGGACAAAAACAGACAACATGTAAACACAAAATAACTGAATATCAATCAACAACGCGAACTCCAGTCGAAACAAGAGTGAACTCAGGTGCTCCGGAAGAGTAAGCAGTTCCTGCTTGCTATAGCACACCCGTCGCGTTGCCAATAGTCCATTCAGCGTGTCAAATCCGGTAAAGGAAGACAAAACAACACCCTATGACAAACCAACATCTGCACTCATCTGAGAGATCGAAATCCCATATTTGTCTATAAGTGCATGATGTCTTCCGTAAAATTTCTTGAGTGAAGACAGCAACCGAGGAGCAACATAACCCTGTGTGAGCAATTTTTGCGTCAGACGTGTCGCTCTGCTAAGGAAATCGATGTAAGTCCCGCACGCTCTGGAGTAACGAATCAATTGAGATACGTAAACTCCATAAGCTGGAGCGGACGGAATGTTGCTACACAAGAAGGGAAAGTTGACGATTGGAAAGTTGAAGTCATCACGTTTGTCATAGAGCCTTGTTGAAAGTCTTCCTTGTGAGTCAATTTCTAGATGTAGATCTAAATATGAAGCAGACTTCCTAGAATCCGTTGTGTCCTTTATCTCAAGCTCCTGGGGATATATGAGATGGAGAAAGTCACCAAATCGAGAATTGTTTAGTGAAAGGACATCATCAATATAACGGAACGTGAGGTTGAAAGAGAGAGCTAGTCTACGGTCCTTTTTGTCTAGAAGAGATTGTAAGAAGTCTGCTTCATATGAATGAAGAAACAAATCAGCAAGCAAAGGTGCACAATTAGTGCCCATTGGAATCCCTATTGTTTGCTGAAAAACACGTCCACCAAACTGAACAAATATGTTGTCAATAAGAAAGTTGAGCATGTCGATTATTTGGTCTTCTGTAAATTTGTTCTTTTTCTTAGACTCATTGATGACAAAGTAAGTCTTGGTATAATCGACTACAAGAAATTTGTACCTGCGTTTTCCATTCTTTTTGAAAAAGCTGCGTTTAATCAGCTGTGCCAATCGCGATTTCAGTTGTTCATGTGGAATAGAAGTGTAAAGTGTGGAGAAATCGAATGTTTTGATGCTGTTACAAGAAGAAACTGATTTAGAGTTAAGAATCTCCATCAGTTCTTTCGAATTCTTCAGGATCCACATTTGATTGACACCATTTCTAGAATAACAACAATCGTAATATTTCTGGAGGCCGGATTTTATTGCCGTAAGTATTGAAGTTAACAGAACTGAAAGAGGCTTAGTTGTACATTTGGATGACCCTGCAATGAAGCGCTGTTTGTATGGATTTTTATGTAATTTAGGAATCCAATACAGGGATGGAATGTCATCATTACTGCCATCAACAGAAAGGCCGAAGGAGGAAATGACAGATTTGTGATTATCAATTATTTCCTCCTTAGACAGTGTTGTAGCCGTGTATGTGGTACTATTGCTGGTACAACCAACCCCCAATTCAGCTGTCAAACAGTCAATATAGTGTTTCTTGCACACAAAAATGATGTTATTTGGTGCTTTGTCTGCAGGTACAACAACATATTTGTCATGTAAGGTGGACAGTGTTTTGGCAACATCAGCGTTGCTGAAAATGGATGTTGCCTTAGTGCTCATTGAGCCTTTCAAAGAATTGATTCTTTTCAAAACCAATGACCTCACAGCTTTTACCCATTCTGACAAAACGTCACATTCTTTCTCCTGTTCTTTTTTGGCCCATTTTCTGGCATAGTCCTCAACTGAATCCATAATTGTTTTGAAATTATAGCTCCAGTTTATTCGTCTTGGCTCACGATATTTAGGTTACGCGATAAAACGATACAAGTTAGCAATGTTCAATGAGGTAGGAAAAAGCTTACTTACCGTGTTCATTTCTTTACCTAAACTAGGTCTGGAGAATGAACAATTGGCTTTACAATCATGGTTCAATTTTTAAAATCGGTCAAGAGATGACCGAGATACAAGCATTTAAAGTTAACAATTAACCTTTGCCATTTTGCATGCCCATGGTACACCTAACTCGAAAACGGCTTTGTCTAGAGACTTGCGATTTTTTGCATTGGCTCGCCCGTAAAACATTAGTGCCCCTATGGGGCCAATTTTTAATTCTCGAGACGATTGGAGCAAGGGAACAGGGACAAATCAGCAAAAAATGGTTTCGACAACGTGGCCAACATGGCAATGGTAGACCCAATGTTTCCAAAAACATTATTTTCAAGTTTTTCATCAAAAAACTTAATACGAATCTCTTATCGGTTTTGTTCCTAGCCCATTCAGTCTATTTGTCAGCGAGAAGGCAGGCGGCCGGGGGTTTCGCGTCGAAGCCAAGTTCCCCGCGCGAGCAGGCCGGCCGCGGCTTCGAGCCGGAATATATTTTTCCGCGAGAAGGCAGGCGGCCTGGGTTTTCTCGTCGACGCCAAGTTCCTCGGGCAAGCAGGCCGGCCGCGGCTTCGAGCCAGAAAACATTTCTCCGCGAGAAAGCAGGCAGCCGTTTTTTTTTTTTTTTTTTTTTTTTTTTAATTAGCTACTGATTTTTTTTTTTCTTCCTTTTGCCTTCTCTTTTCTTCTTTTTTTTCTCTCTTTGTCCCTTTTTTGTGTTCGTTTTTTTTTCTCGGATTTTTTGCACATATTCTTCGTGCGCCCCGCCTGTAAATAACTGTTTCACTGTCTCAGCTGCACGTTTGTTTTCAGTCAGGCTATTGTTTTTTGATCAAACAGGCTTTGTACTAGCGGTTTTTGTCGAATTTTGTCGCCAATTCGTTGGTATTTTTCCGATCTGGAAGCTACAAGGACCCAAATGGTAAAAAAATCGCCTACATTGAGAGGAAAATCTTGTTCCTAGAAAATAATTCCAGTCTCGTGTGTACTCAACCGACGTCAAATCCCTTTACTGTGACCGACAGAACACGACTTGCGCCGTTTAACACAATTTACAGAACCAAGCTACCTATCGCCGATCAAAAGTTATGATGCCTCAAACTTGCATCACTTTCAGGTCCGAGTCTAGACATTGTACAAGTTAGCAATGTTCAATGAGGTAGGAAAAAGCTTACTTACCGTGTTCATTTCTTTACCTAAACTAGGTCTGGAGAATGAACAATTGGCTTTACAATCATGGTTCAATTTTTAAAATCGGTCAAGAGATGACCGAGATACAAGCATTTAAAGTTAACAATTAACCTTTGCCATTTTTCATGCCCATGGTACACCTAACTCGAAAACGGCTTTGTCTAGAGACTTGCGGTTTTTTGCATTGGCTTGCCCGTAAAACATTAATGCCCCTACGGGGCCAATTTTTAATTTTCGAGACGATTGGAGCAAGGGAACAGGGACAAATCAGCAAAAAATGGTTTCGACAACGTGGCCAACATGGCAATGGTAGACCCAATGTTTCCAAAAACATTATTTTCAAGTTTTTCATCAAAAAACTTAATACGAATCTCTTATCGGTTTTGTTCCTAGCCCATTCAGTCTATTTGTCAGCGAGAAGGCAGGCGGCCGGGGGTTTCGCGTCGAAGCCAAGTTCCCCGCGCGAGCAGGCCGGCCGCGGCTTCGAGCCGGAATATATTTTTCCGCGAGAAGGCAGGCGGCCTGGGTTTTCTCGTCGACGCCAAGTTCCTCGGGCAAGCAGGCCGGCCGCGGCTTCGAGCCAGAAAACATTTCTCCGCGAGAAAGCAGACAGCCGGTTTTTTTTTTTTTTTTTTTTTTTAATTAGCTACTGATTTTTTTTTCTTCCTTTTGCCTTCTCTTTCCTTCTTTTTTTTCTCTATTTGTCCCTTTTTTGTGTTCGTTTTTTTTTCTCGGATTTTTTGCACATATTCTTCGTGCGCCCCGCCTGTAAATAACTGTTTCACTGTCTCAGCTGCACGTTTGTTTTCAGTCAGGCTATTGTTTTTTGATCAAACAGGCTTTGTACTAGCGGTTTTTGTCGAATTTTGTCGCCAATTTGTTGGTATTTTTCCGATCTGGAAGCTACAAGGACCCGAATGGTAAAAAAATCGCCTACATTGAGAGGAAAATCTTGTTCCTAGAAAATAATTCCAGTCTCGTGTGTACTTAACCGACGTCAAATCCCTTTACGGTGACCGACAGAACACGACTTGCGCCGTTTAGCACAATTTACAGAACCGGGCTTCCTATCGCCGATCAAAAGTTATGATGCCTCAAACTTGCATCACTTTCAGGTCCGAGTCTAGACATTGTACAATTTAGCAATGTTCAATGAGGTAGGAAAAAGCTTACTTACCGTGTTCATTTCTTTACCTAAACTAGGTCTGGAGAATGAACAATTGGCTTTACAATCATGGTTCAATTTTTAAAATCGGTCAAGAGATGACCGAGATACAAGCATTTAAAGTTAACAATTAACCTTTGCCATTTTGCATGCCCATGGTACACCTAACTCGAAAACGGCTTTGTCTAGAGACTTGCGATTTTTTGCATTGGCTCGCCCGTAAAACATTAGTGCCCCTATGGGGCCAATTTTTAATTCTCGAGACGATTGGAGCAAGGGAACAGGGACAAATCAGCAAAAAATGGTTTCGACAACGTGGCCAACATGGCAATGGTAGACCCAATGTTTCCAAAAACATTATTTTCAAGTTTTTCATCAAAAAACTTAATACGAATCTCTTATCGGTTTTGTTCCTAGCCCATTCAGTCTATTTGTCAGCGAGAAGGCAGGCGGCCGGGGGTTTCGCGTCGAAGCCAAGTTCCCCGCGCGAGCAGGCCGGCCGCGGCTTCGAGCCGGAATATATTTTTCCGCGAGAAGGCAGGCGGCCTGGGTTTTCTCGTCGACGCCAAGTTCCTCGGGCAAGCAGGCCGGCCGCGGCTTCGAGCCAGAAAACATTTCTCCGCGAGAAAGCAGGCAGCCGTTTTTTTTTTTTTTTTTTTTTTTTTAATTAGCTACTGATTTTTTTTTTCTTCCTTTTGCCTTCTCTTTTCTTCTTTTTTTTCTCTCTTTGTCCCTTTTTGTGTTCGTTTTTTTTTCTCGGATTTTTTGCACATATTCTTCGTGCGCCCCGCCTGTAAATAACTGTTTCACTGTCTCAGCTGCACGTTTGTTTTCAGTCAGGCTATTGTTTTTTGATCAAACAGGCTTTGTACTAGCGGTTTTTGTCGAATTTTGTCGCCAATTCGTTGGTATTTTTCCGATCTGGAAGCTACAAGGACCCAAATGGTAAAAAAATCGCCTACATTGAGAGGAAAATCTTGTTCCTAGAAAATAATTCCAGTCTCGTGTGTACTCAACCGACGTCAAATCCCTTTACTGTGACCGACAGAACACGACTTGCGCCGTTTAACACAATTTACAGAACCAAGCTACCTATCGCCGATCAAAAGTTATGATGCCTCAAACTTGCATCACTTTCAGGTCCGAGTCTAGACATTGTACAAGTTAGCAATGTTCAATGAGGTAGGAAAAAGCTTACTTACCGTGTTCATTTCTTTACGTAAACTAGGTCTGGAGAATGAACAATTGGCTTTACAATCAGGGTTCAATTTTTAAAATCGGTCAAGAGATGACCGAGATACAAGCATTTAAAGTTAACAATTAACCTTTGCCATTTTTCATGCCCATGGTACACCTAACTCGAAAACGGCTTTGTCTAGAGACTTGCGGTTTTTTGTATTGGCTCGCCCGTAAAACATTAATGCCCCTACGGGGCCAATTTTTAATTTTCGAGACGATTGGAGCAAGGGAACAGGGACAAATCAGCAAAAAATGGTTTCGACAACGTGGCCAACATGGCAATGGTAGACCCAATGTTTCCAAAAACATTATTTTCAAGTTTTTCATCAAAAAACTTAATACGAATCTCTTATCGGTTTTGTTCCTAGCCCATTCAGTCTATTTGTCATCTTCGCTAGCCAAGGGTTACGATCCGCTACCTCTCATCTCCACCCTTGGCAGATCTAGAAGGATTTTTGTGGGCATACATTCTCTCATCTGATTGGATGCAGTGAAATTTGGCTGCATCCAATCAAATTGCTCCATTTCCATTTTGAATCAATCTGTTAACAAACATTTCGGTTTACAAATGTGATAAATAATTATTACTTTTGCAAAACATATTAGCAGTTTTGATCAAATCTTACCAAAATTACCTTTATTTTATCTTTAAATAAATGTTTGTCGTTAATGGAATGAAATATCTCCTATTTTTGCAACTATCTGGATGAAAATAATTTTTTTTAACTTGGAATAGATATTGCTTCAAGGGAGATAATTAAAATGCTGAGATTACAAAAACCTTCTAGATCTGCCAAGGGTGAAGATGAGAGATAGCGGATCGTAACCCTTGGCTAGCGAAGATGTCTATTTGTCAGCGAGAAGGCAGGCGGCCGGGGGTTTCGCGTCGAAGCCAAGTTCCCCGCGCGAGCAGGCCGGCCGCGGCTTCGAGCCGGAATATATTTTTCCGCGAGAAGGCAGGCGGCCTGGGTTTTCTCGTCGACGCCAAGTTCCTCGGGCAAGCAGGCCGGCCGCGGCTTCGAGCCAGAAAACATTTCTCCGCGAGAAAGCAGACAGCCGGTTTTTTTTTTTTTTTTTTTTTTTTTTAATTAGCTACTGATTTTTTTTTCTTCCTTTTGCCTTCTCTTTCCTTCTTTTTTTTCTCTATTTGTCCCTTTTTTGTGTTCGTTTTTTTTTCTCGGATTTTTTGCACATATTCTTCGTGCGCCCCGCCTGTAAATAACTGTTTCACTGTCTCAGCTGCACGTTTGTTTTCAGTCAGGCTATTGTTTTTTGATCAAACAGGCTTTGTACTAGCGGTTTTTGTCGAATTTTGTCGCCAATTTGTTGGTATTTTTCCGATCTGGAAGCTACAAGGACCCGAATGGTAAAAAAATCGCCTACATTGAGAGGAAAATCTTGTTCCTAGAAAAAAATTCCAGTCTCGTGTGTACTCAACCGACGTCAAATCCCTTTACGGTGACCGACAGAACACGACTTGCGCCGTTTAGCACAATTTACAGAACCGGGCTACCTATCGCCGATCAAAAGTTATGATGCCTCAAACTTGCATCACTTTCAGGTCCGAGTCTAGACATTGTACAAGTTAGCAATGTTCAATGAGGTAGGAAAAAGCTTACTTACCGTGTTCATTTCTTTACCTAAACTAGGTCTGGAGAATGAACAATTGGCTTTACAATCATGGTTCAATTTTTAAAATCGGTCAAGAGATGACCAAGATACAAGCATTTAAAGTTAACAATTAACCTTTGCCATTTTGCATGCCCATGGTACACCTAACTCGAAAACGGCTTTGTCTAGAGACTTGCGATTTTTTGCATTGGCTCGCCCGTAAAACATTAGTGCCCCTATGGGGCCAATTTTTAATTCTCGAGACGATTGGAGCAAGGGAACAGGGACAAATCAGCAAAAAATGGTTTCGACAACGTGGCCAACATGGCAATGGTAGACCCAATGTTTCCAAAAACATTATTTTCAAGTTTTTCATCAAAAAACTTAATACGAATCTCTTATCGGTTTTGTTCCTAGCCCATTCAGTCTATTTGTCAGCGAGAAGGCAGGCGGCCGGGGGTTTCGCGTCGAAGCCAAGTTCCCCGCGCGAGCAGGCCGGCCGCGGCTTCGAGCCGGAATATATTTTTCCGCGAGAAGGCAGGCGGCCTGGGTTTTCTCGTCGACGCCAAGTTCCTCGGGCAAGCAGGCCGGCCGCGGCTTCGAGCCAGAAAACATTTCTCCGCGAGAAAGCAGGCAGCCGTTTTTTTTTTTTTTTTTTTTTTTTTTTTAATTAGCTACTGATTTTTTTTTTCTTCCTTTTGCCTTCTCTTTTCTTCTTTTTTTTCTCTCTTTGTCCCTTTTTGTGTTCGTTTTTTTTTCTCGGATTTTTTGCACATATTCTTCGTGCGCCCCGCCTGTAAATAACTGTTTCACTGTCTCAGCTGCACGTTTGTTTTCAGTCAGGCTATTGTTTTTTGATCAAACAGGCTTTGTACTAGCGGTTTTTGTCGAATTTTGTCGCCAATTCGTTGGTATTTTTCCGATCTGGAAGCTACAAGGACCCAAATGGTAAAAAAATCGCCTACATTGAGAGGAAAATCTTGTTCCTAGAAAATAATTCCAGTCTCGTGTGTACTCAACCGACGTCAAATCCCTTTACTGTGACCGACAGAACACGACTTGCGCCGTTTAACACAATTTACAGAACCAAGCTACCTATCGCCGATCAAAAGTTATGATGCCTCAAACTTGCATCACTTTCAGGTCCGAGTCTAGACATTGTACAAGTTAGCAATGTTCAATGAGGTAGGAAAAAGCTTACTTACCGTGTTCATTTCTTTACCTAAACTAGGTCTGGAGAATAAACAATTGGCTTTACAATCATGGTTCAATTTTTAAAATCGGTCAAGAGATGACCGAGATACAAGCATTTAAAGTTAACAATTAACCTTTGCCATTTTTCATGCCCATGGTACACCTAACTCGAAAACGGCTTTGTCTAGAGACTTGCGGTTTTTTGTATTGGCTCGCCCGTAAAACATTAATGCCCCTACGGGGCCAATTTTTAATTTTCGAGACGATTGGAGCAAGGGAACAGGGACAAATCAGCAAAAAATGGTTTCGACAACGTGGCCAACATGGCAATGGTAGACCCAATGTTTCCAAAAACATTATTTTCAAGTTTTTCATCAAAAAACTTAATACGAATCTCTTATCGGTTTTGTTCCTAGCCCATTCAGTCTATTTGTCATCTTCGCTAGCCAAGGGTTACGATCCGCTACCTCTCATCTCCACCCTTGGCAGATCTAGAAGGATTTTTGTGGGCATACATTCTCTCATCTGATTGGATGCAGTGAAATTTGGCTGCATCCAATCAAATTGCTCCATTTCCATTTTGAATCAATCTGTTAACAAACATTTCGGTTTACAAATGTGATAAATAATTATTACTTTTGCAAAACATATTAGCAGTTTTGATCAAATCTTACCAAAATTACCTTTATTTTATCTTTAAATAAATGTTTGTCGTTAATGGAATGAAATATCTCCTATTTTTGCAACTATCTGGATGAAAATAATTTTTTTTAACTTGGAATAGATATTGCTTCAAGGGAGATAATTAAAATGCTGAGATTACAAAAACCTTCTAGATCTGCCAAGGGTGAAGATGAGAGATAGCGGATCGTAACCCTTGGCTAGCGAAGATGTCTATTTGTCAGCGAGAAGGCAGGCGGCCGGGGGTTTCGCGTCGAAGCCAAGTTCCCCGCGCGAGCAGGCCGGCCGCGGCTTCGAGCCGGAATATATTTTTCCGCGAGAAGGCAGGCGGCCGGGGTTTTCTCGTCGACGCCAAGTTCCTCGGGCAAGCAGGCCGGCCGCGGCTTCGAGCCAGAAAACATTTCTCCGCGAGAAAGCAGGCAGCCGTTTTTTTTTTTTTTTTTTTTTTTTTTTTAATTAGCTACTGATTTTTTTTTTCTTCCTTTTGCCTTCTCTTTTCTTCTTTTTTTTCTCTCTTTGTCCCTTTTTTTGTGTTCGTTTTTTTTTCTCGGATTTTTTGCACATATTCTTCGTGCGCCCCGCCTGTAAATAACTGTTTCACTGTCTCAGCTGCACGTTTGTTTTCAGTCAGGCTATTGTTTTTTGATCAAACAGGCTTTGTACTAGCGGTTTTTGTCGAATTTTGTCGCCAATTCGTTGGTATTTTTCCGATCTGGAAGCTACAAGGACCCAAATGGTAAAAAAATCGCCTACATTGAGAGGAAAATCTTGTTCCTCACTTCTAAAATCGTATAGTGTTTTCCAACAAACAATGAAATGTTCAGGATCAGGAACAAGTTCTGAAACACCAAAGAATAATTTAAAAAAAAAAATCAGACAAAAAATTTTAAAAATTGAACCATGATTGTAAAGCCAATTGTTCATTCTCCAGACCTAGTTTAAGTAAAAAAATGAACACGGTAAGTAAGCTTTTTCCTACCTCATTGAACATTGCTAACTTGTACAATGTCTAGACTCGGACCTGAAAGTGATGCAAGTTTGAGGCATCATAACTTTTGATCGGCGATAGGTAGCCCGGTTCTGTAAATTGTGCTAAACGGCGCAAGTCGTGTTCTGTCGGTCACAGTAAAGGGATTTGACGTCGGTTGAGTACACACGAGACTGGAATTATTTTCTAGGAACAAGATATTCCTCTCAATGTAGGCGATTTTTTTACCATTCGGGTCCTTGTAGCTTCCAGATCGGAAAAATACCAACGAATTGGCGACAAAATTCGACAAAAACCGCTAGTACAAAGCCTGTTTGATCAAAAAACAATAGCCTGACTGAAAACAAACGTGCAGCTGAGACAGTGAAACAGTTATTTACAGGCGGGGCGCACGAAGAATATGTGCAAAAAATCCGAGAAAAAAAACGAACACAAAAAAGGGACAAAGAGAGAAAAAAAAGAAGGAAAGAGAAGGCAAAAGGAAGAAAAAAAAATCAGTAGCTAATTAAAAAAAAAAAAAAAAAAAAAAAAAAAAAGGCTGCCTGCTTTCTCGCGGAGAAATGTTTTCTGGCTCGAAGCCGCGGCCGGCCTGCTTGCCCGAGGAACTTGGCGTCGACGAGAAAAACCAGGCCGCCTGCCTTTTCGCGGAAAAATCTATTCCGGCGCGAAGCCGCGGCCGGCCTGCTCGCGCGGGGAACTTGGCTTCGACGCGAAACCCCCGGCCGCCTGCCTTCTTGCTGACAAATAGACTGAATGGGCTAGGAACAAAACCGATAAGAAATTCGTATTAAGTTTTTTGATGAAAAACTTGAAAATAATGTTTTTGGAAACATTGGGTCTACCATCGCCATGTTGGCCACGTTGTAGAAACCATTTTTTGCTGATTTGTCCCTGTTCCCTTGCTCCAATCGTCTCGAAAATTAAAAATTGGCCCCGTAGGGGCAGTAATTTTTTACGGGCGAGCCAATGCAAAAAACCGCAAGTCTCTAGACAAAGCCGTTTTCGAGTTAGGTGTACCATGGGCATGCAAAATGGCAAAGGTTAATTGTTAACTTTAAATGCTTGTATCTCGGTCATCTCTTGACCGATTTTAAAAATTGAACCATGATTGTAAAGCCAATTGTTCATTCTCCAGACCTAGTTTAGGTAAAGAAATGAACACGGTAAGTAAGCTTTTTCCTACCTCATTGAACATTGCTAACTTGTACAATGTCTAGACTCGGACCTGAAAGTGATGCAAGTTTGAGGCATCATAACTTTTGATCGGCGATAGGTAGCCCGGTTCTGTAAATTGTGCTAAACGGCGCAAGTCGTGTTCTGTCGGTCACAGTAAAGGGATTTGACGTCGGTTGAGTACACACGAGACTGGAATTATTTTCTAGGAACAAGATTTTCCTCTCAATGTAGGCGATTTTTTTACCATTCGGGTCTTTGTAGCTTCCAGATCGGAAAAATACCAACGAATTGGCGACAAAATTCGACAAAAACCGCTAGTACAAAGCCTGTTTGATCAAAAAACAATAGCCTGACTGAAAACAAACGTGCAGCTGAGACAGTGAAACAGTTATTTACAGGCGGGGCGCACGAAGAATATGTGCAAAAAATCCGAGAAAAAAAAACGAACACAAAAAAGGGACAAAGAGAGAAAAAAAAGAAGGAAAGAGAAGGCAAAAGGAAGAAAAAAAAATCAGTAGCTAATTAAAAAAAAAAAAAAAAAAAAAAAAAAAAAAAAGGCTGCCTGCTTTCTCGCGGAGAAATGTTTTCTGGCTCGAAGCCGCGGCCGGCCTGCTTGCCCGAGGAACTTGGCGTCGACGAGAAAAACCAGGCCGCCTGCCTTTTCGCGGAAAAATATATTCCGGCTCGAAGCCGCGGCCGGCCTGCTCGCGCGGGGAACTTGGCTTCGACGCGAAACCCCCGGCCGCCTGCCTTCTCGCTGACAAATAGACTGAATGGGCTAGGAACAAAACCGATAAGAAATTCGTATTAAGTTTTTTGATGAAAAACTTGAAAATAATGTTTTTGGAAACATTGGGTCTACCATTGCCATGTTGGCCACGTTGTAGAAACCATTTTTTGCTGATTTGTCCCTGTTCCCTTGCTCCAATCGTCTCGAAAATTAAAAATTGGCCCCGTAGGGGCAGTAATTTTTTACGGGCGAGCCAATGCAAAACACCGCAAGTCTCTAGACAAAGCCGTTTTCGAGTTAGGTGTACCATGGGCATGCAAAATGGCAAAGGTTAATTGTTAACTTTAAATGCTTGTATCTCGGTCATCTCTTGACCGATTTTAAAAATTGAACCATGATTGTAAAGCCAATTGTTCATTCTCCAGACCTAGTTTAGGTAAAGAAATGAACACGGTAAGTAAGCTTTTTCCTACCTCATTGAACATTGCTAACTTGTACAATGTCTAGACTCGGACCTGAAAGTGATGCAAGTTTGAGGCATCATAACTTTTGATCGGCGATAGGTAGCCCGGTTCTGTAAATTGTGCTAAACGGCGCAAGTCGTGTTCTGTCGGTCACCGTAAAGGGATTTGACGTCGGTTGAGTACACACGAGACTGGAATTATTTTCTAGGAACAAGATTTTCCTCTCAATGTAGGCGATTTTTTTACCATTTGGGTCCTTGTAGCTTCCAGATCGGAAAAATACCAACGAATTGGCGACAAAATTCGACAAAAACCGCTAGTACAAAGCCTGTTTGATCAAAAAGCAATAGCCTGACTGAAAACAAACGTGCAGCTGAGACAGTGAAACAGTTATTTACAGGCGGGGCGCACGAAGAATATGTGCAAAAAATCCGAGAAAAAAAAACGAACACAAAAAAGGGACAAAGAGAGAAAAAAAAGAAGGAAAGAGAAGGCAAAAGGAAGAAAAAAAATCAGTAGCTAATTAAAAAAAAAAAAAAAAAACCGGCTGCCTGCTTTCTCGCGGAAAAATGTTTTGTGGCTCGAAGCCGCGGCCGGCTTGCTTGCCACAAAATGGTAAAAAAATCGCCTACATTGAGAGGAAAATCTTGTTCCTAGAAAATAATTCCAGTCTCGTGTGTACTCAACCGACGTCAAATCCCTTTACTGTGACAGACAGAACACGACTTGCGCCGTTTAGCACAATTTACAGAACCGGGCTACCTATCGCCGATCAAAAGTTATGATGCCTCAAACTTGCATCACTTTCAGGTCCGAGTCTAGACATTGTACAAGTTAGCAATGTTCAATGAGGTAGGAAAAAGCTTACTTACCGTGTTCATTTCTTTACCTAAACTAGGTCTGGAGAATGAACAATTGGCTTTACAATCATGGTTCAATTTTTAAAATCGGTCAAGAGATGACCGAGATACAAGCATTTAAAATTAACAATTAACCTTTGCCATTTTGCATGCCCATGGTACACCTTGCCGGCCGCGGCTTCGAGCCACAAAACATTTTTCCGCGAGAAAGCAGGCAGCCGGTTTTTTTTTTTTTTTAATTAGCTACTGATTTTTTTTCTTCCTTTTGCCTTCTCTTTCCTTCTTTTTTTTCTCTCTTTGTCCCTTTTTTGTGTTCGTTTTTTTTTTCTCTCGGATTTTTTGCACATATTCTTCGTGCGCCCCGCCTGTAAATAACTGTTTCACTGTCTCAGCTGCACGTTTGTTTTCAGTCAGGCTATTGTTTTTTGATCAAACAGGCTTTGTACTAGCGGTTTTTGTCGAATTTTGTCGCCAATTCGTTGGTATTTTTCCGATCTGGAAGCTACAAGGACCCAAATGGTAAAAAAATCGCCTACATTGAGAGGAAAATCTTGTTCCTAGAAAATAATTCCAGTCTCGTGTGTACTCAACCGACGTCAAATCCCTTTACTGTGACAGACAGAACACGACTTGCGCCGTTTAGCACAATTTACAGAACCGGGCTACCTATCGCCGATCAAAAGTTATGATGCCTCAAACTTGCATCACTTTCAGGTCCGAGTCTAGACATTGTACAAGTTAGCAATGTTCAATGAGGTAGGAAAAAGCTTACTTACCGTGTTCATTTCTTTACCTAAACTAGGTCTGGAGAATGAACAATTGGCTTTACAATCATGGTTCAATTTTTAAAATCGGTCAAGAGATGACCGAGATACAAGCATTTAAAATTAACAATTAACCTTTGCCATTTTGCATGCCCATGGTACACCTAACTCGAAAACGGCTCTGTCTAGAGACTTGCGGTTTTCTTCATTGGCTCGCCCGTAAAAAATTACTGCCCCTACGGGGCCAATTTTTAATTTTTGAGACGATTGGAGCAAGGGAACAGGGACAAATCAGCAAAAAATGGTTTCGACAACGTGGCCAACATGGCAATGGTAGACCCAATGTTTCCAAAAACATTATTTTCAAGTTTTTCATCAAAAATCTTAATACGAATCTCTTATCGGTTTTGTTCCTAGCCCATTCAGTCTATTTGTCAGCGAGAAGGCAAGCGGCCGGGGGTTTCGCGTCGAAGCCAAGTTCCCCGCGCGAGCAGGCCGGCCGCGGCTTCGAGCCGGAATATATTTTTCCGCGAGAAGGCAGGCGGCCGGGGTTTTCTCGTCGACGCCAAGTTCCTCGGGCAAGCAGGCCGGCCGCGGCTTCGAGCCAGAAAACATTTCTCCGCGAGAAAGCAGGCAGCCGTTTTTTTTTTTTTTTTTTTTAATTAGCTACTGATTTTTTTTTCTTCCTTTTGCCTTCTCTTTTCTTCTTTTTTTTTCTCTCTTTGTCCCTTTTTTGTGTTCGTTTTTTTTCTCGGATTTTTTGCACATATTCTTCGTGCGCCCCGCCTGTAAATAACTGTTTCACTGTCTCAGCTGCACGTTTGTTTTCAGTCAGGCTATTGTTTTTTGATCAAACAGGCTTTGTACTAGCGGTTTTTGTCGAATTTTGTCGCCAATTCGTTGGTATTTTTCCGATCTGGAAGCTACAAGGACCCAAATGGTAAAAAAATCGCCTACATTGAGAGGAAAATCTTGTTCCTAGAAAATAATTCCAGTCTCGTGTGTACTCAACCGACGTCAAATCCCTTTACTGTGACCGACAGAACACGACTTGCGCCGTTTAACACAATTTACAGAACCGGGCTACCTATCGCCGATCAAAAGTTATGATGCCTCAAACTTGCATCACTTTCAGGTCCGAGTCTAGACATTGTACAAGTTAGCAATGTTCAATGAGTTAGGAAAAAGCTTACTTACCGTTTTCATTTCTTTACCTAAACTAGGTCTGGAGAATGAACAATTGGCTTTACAATCATGGTTCAATTTTTAAAATCGGTCAAGAGATGACCGAGATACAAGCATTTAAAGTTAACAATTAACCTTTGCCATTTTGCATGCCCATGGTACACCTAACTCGAAAACGGCTCTGTCTAGAGACTTGCGGTTTTTTGCATTGGCTCGCCCGTAAAAAATTACTGCCCCTACGGGGCCAATTTTTAATTTTCGAGACGATTGGAGCAAGGGAACAGGGACAAATCAGCAAAAAATGGTTTCGACAACGTGGCCAACATGGCAATGGTAGACCCAATGTTTCCAAAAACATTATTTTCAAGTTTTTCATCAAAAAACTTAATACGAATCTCTTATCGGTTTTGTTCCTAGCCCATTCAGTCTATTTGTCAGCGAGAAGGCAAGCGGCCGGGGGTTTCGCGTCGAAGCCAAGTTCCCCGCGCGAGCAGGCCGGCCGCGGCTTCGAGCCGGAATATATTTTTCCGCGAGAAGGCAGGCGGCCGGGGTTTTCTCGTCGACGCCAAGTTCCTCGGGCAAGCAGGCCGGCCGCGGCTTCGAGCCAGAAAACATTTCTCCGCGAGAAAGCAGGCAGCCGTTTTTTTTTTTTTTTTTTTTTTTTAATTAGCTACTGATTTTTTTTTTCTTCCTTTTGCCTTCTCTTTTCTTCTTTTTTTTCTCTCTTTGTCCCTTTTTTGTGTTCGTTTTTTTTTCTCGGATTTTTTGCACATATTCTTCGTGCGCCCCGCCTGTAAATAACTGTTTCACTGTCTCAGCTGCACGTTTGTTTTCAGTCAGGCTATTGTTTTTTGATCAAACAGGCTTTGTACTAGCGGTTTTTGTCGAATTTTGTCGCCAATTCGTTGGTATTTTTCCGATCTGGAAGCTACAAGGACCCAAATGGTAAAAAAATCGCCTACATTGAGAGGAAAATCTTGTTCCTCACTTCTAAAATCGTATAGTGCTTTCCAACAAACAATGAAATGTTCAGGATCAGGAACAAGTTCTGAAACACCAAAGAATAATTAAAAAAAAAAAATCAGACAAAAAATTTTAAAAATTGAACCATGATTGTAAAGCCAATTGTTCATTCTCCAGACCTAGTTTAAGTAAAAAAATGAACACGGTAAGTAAGCTTTTTCCTACCTCATTGAACATTGCTAACTTGTACAATGTCTAGACTCGGACCTGAAAGTGATGCAAGTTTGAGGCATCATAACTTTTGATCGGCGATAGGTAGCCCGGTTCTGTAAATTGTGCTAAACGGCGCAAGTCGTGTTCTGTCGGTCACAGTAAAGGGATTTGACGTCGGTTGAGTACACACGAGACTGGAATTATTTTCTAGGAACAAGATTTTCCTCTCAATGTAGGCGATTTTTTTACCATTCGGGTCCTTGTAGCTTCCAGATCGGAAAAATACCAACGAATTGGCGACAAAATTCGACAAAAACCGCTAGTACAAAGCCTGTTTGATCAAAAAACAATAGCCTGACTGAAAACAAACGTGCAGCTGAGACAGTGAAACAGTTATTTACAGGCGGGGCGCACGAAGAATATGTGCAAAAAATCCGAGAAAAAAAAACGAACACAAAAAAGGGACAAAGAGAGAAAAAAAAGAAGGAAAGAGAAGGCAAAAGGAAGAAAAAAAAATCAGTAGCTAATTAAAAAAAAAAAAAAAAAAAAAAAAAAAAAAGGCTGCCTGCTTTCTCGCGGAGAAATGTTTTCTGGCTCGAAGCCGCGGCCGGCCTGCTTGCCCGAGGAACTTGGCGTCGACGAGAAAAACCAGGCCGCCTGCCTTTTCGCGGAAAAATCTATTCCGGCGCGAAGCCGCGGCCGGCCTGCTCGCGCGGGGAACTTGGCTTCGACGCGAAACCCCCGGCCGCCTGCCTTCTTGCTGACAAATAGACTGAATGGGCTAGGAACAAAACCGATAAGAAATTCGTATTAAGTTTTTTGATGAAAAACTTGAAAATAATGTTTTTGGAAACATTGGGTCTACCATCGCCATGTTGGCCACGTTGTAGAAACCATTTTTTGCTGATTTGTCCCTGTTCCCTTGCTCCAATCGTCTCGAAAATTAAAAATTGGCCCCGTAGGGGCAGTAATTTTTTACGGGCGAGCCAATGCAAAAAACCGCAAGTCTCCAGACAAAGCCGTTTTCGAGTTAGGTGTACCATGGGCATGCAAAATGGCAAAGGTTAATTGTTAACTTTAAATGCTTGTATCTCGGTCATCTCTTGACCGATTTTAAAAATTGAACCATGATTGTAAAGCCAATTGTTCATTCTCCAGACCTAGTTTAGGTAAAGAAATGAACACGGTAAGTAAGCTTTTTCCTACCTCATTGAACATTGCTAACTTGTACAATGTCTAGACTCGGACCTGAAAGTGATGCAAGTTTGAGGCATCATAACTTTTGATCGGCGATAGGTAGCCCGGTTCTGTAAATTGTGCTAAACGGCGCAAGTCGTGTTCTGTCGGTCACAGTAAAGGGATTTGACGTCGGTTGAGTACACACGAGACTGGAATTATTTTCTAGGAACAAGATTTTCCTCTCAATGTAGGCGATTTTTTTACCATTCGGGTCTTTGTAGCTTCCAGATCGGAAAAATACCAACGAATTGGCGACAAAATTCGACAAAAACCGCTAGTACAAAGCCTGTTTGATCAAAAAACAATAGCCTGACTGAAAACAAACGTGCAGCTGAGACAGTGAAACAGTTATTTACAGGCGGGGCGCACGAAGAATATGTGCAAAAAATCCGAGAAAAAAAAACGAACACAAAAAAGGGACAAAGAGAGAAAAAAAAGAAGGAAAGAGAAGGCAAAAGGAAGAAAAAAAAATCAGTAGCTAATTAAAAAAAAAAAAAAAAAAAAAAAAAAGGCTGCCTGCTTTCTCGCGGAGAAATGTTTTCTGGCTCGAAGCCGCGGCCGGCCTGCTTGCCCGAGGAACTTGGCGTCGACGAGAAAACCCCGGCCGCCTGCCTTTTCGCGGAAAAATATATTCCGGCTCGAAGCCGCGGCCGGCCTGCTCGCGCGGGGAACTTGGCTTCGACGCGAAACCCCCGGCCGCCTGCCTTCTCGCTGACAAATAGACTGAATGGGC
>CAXARO010001812.1:0-27692 GCA_963971305.1 Arcuatula senhousia
ATTGAAGGCTGCTGGCGGTTGTCCATTGTGGTTTTTCTAAATTACCGTTTAATTGTGGGCTGTGTCGCGTACACTTATTCCACATCTCTTTATTTTCTATTAATACAGGCAATTAGTAATAAATTTGAAAATTTATCATCAGGGGTTAATTTCTGTTTAAAACTAAAGGAATAACTAAAATTAATAAGTGTAATTAATAATTAACTTGTTTGTTAAATGTCCATTCAGCAATATTTCAGTCATAATCAGGACAAGAACTAATTGAAACAACAAATTAAAGTATGAAGACCCACCCAGGATATAGTATCCACAACACAGTCATACAGAAAGGCCTATGTACCGGAAACCAGAAGGAAAACGAATCAACTCACAAAATAGGCATATGTACATGTACTCTCAACGCACCATAGGCTAATTCACTCAGAAAGTTACGAAACCCTTACCGAAAATTTCGCACATTCTCAAACCCATACCTGAAATGAGGCCATACTTCATAGTTGGAGACTTACCTGTGTTGGTTTTGGTCAACCCTTACCCAGCTTCACATAAGCAGCCCTTGCTAAATCTAGGTTGAATCAAAAATACAAACACAAATTTTGTAAAAGCAACCTTAAATAACAATCATACTAAAATTGGTCATGTTGGTTGTATTTGATCAAGTTTTACAAAAGACCTAATACCATTAAATTGGTCGTAAGTAATTCTGCTTGGATAATAATTTATGCATAAAAACATAAATGATACATTTGTGTTCTCCATCAATGCATATATCGTATATCCGTAGGTCATTATACCCCCACTCGTAAGAGAGGGGGCTATATTGCAATCACCTTGTCCGTCCGTCCGTCCGTCTGTCCGTCAAGTTCAATTTCTCTGCTTCTACTGGATGGATTGGTTTCAAATTTGGTACACAGCTTCAGCATGATGAGTTATACTATGCCTACCCTTTCCAGGTCAGTCCATCATCTACTTCCTGTTTTCCCAGCCGACTTAGACTTTTTTAGGGGAAAAAAAATTGAAATGTGAAATTTTTCGTAACAGATTTCTCGGCTCCTACTGGATGGATTGGTTTCAAATTTGGTACACAGCTTTAGCATGATGAGTTATACCGTGCCTCCCCTTTCCAGGTCAGTCCATCATCTACTTCCTGTTTTTCGAGCCGACTTAGACTTTTAAGGGTCAAAAATTTGAAAAGTGAAATTTTTCGTAACAGATTTCTCGGCTTCTACTGGATGGATTGGTTTCAAATTTGGTACACAGCTTCAGCATGATTAGTTATACCGTGCCTCCCCTTTCCAGGTCAGTCCATCATCTACTTCCTGTTTTCCGAGCAGACTTAGACTTTTTATGGGTCAAAAATAGATAATTTTTCGTAACAGATTTTTCGGCTTCTAGAGAAGGGATTGATTTCAAATTTGGTATACAGCTTTAGCATGATGAGTTGTAACGTGCCTCCCCTTTCTAGGTCAGTCGGTCATCTACTTCCTGTTTTCTGAATGGCCGAGTGGGGGTATGCTTAGCACGACTTAGTGCAATCCCTTGTTGCAATTGTAGTACCAGCTGCATATAACATACAAGCAAAGCACAAAATGAAAATAATAAATGATCATTGATAAAGTGCAACACTAAAATAACTAAACGACACATGCATAATTATCATATAAATTAATTTTCACACAAGTAAATCTGTGATCATGAGCCTATGCTCACTACTGATACCCGCGTTCCAAAAATTACGCCTTGCATACAAATTTAAGAATTCCGGAATCAGGAACAGATAACCTAGGAACATAAAATTGCTATACACCATAGAGTATTATATATAATAACAAAATTACCGAACTTGGAAGATCAATCTCAATGTTCAAGATAAAAGATAAAACATGGAAGACACACCAAAATACTTATAGATCGCAATGGTCATGACTTGGTACAGGCATTTCAAATGAAATGGTGGGTTAAGCCAGGTTTTATGTCGCAATTCAATTATTATATTCAGAAAATGTCTTTTACAACATGTTTGCGTGAGTGACTGGGTGAGTTGGTGTTTTACGCCCTTTCGACGCTATATATTTTATTCAAAGGCGATGAACATATAAAGAGATGATAAAATGAACATGAAATTATGATGATAAATGAAATATGGGGATGGAATGGGAAACAGGAATAGTTTATTTTGAAGAACCACAGGAAAAGGGGGAGGTGGGAAGGGGCGAAAAATTAAGCCTTTGGCGGTCCACAATGGGGTCTTATGCGTGCATGCAATGTGGCACATTCTGACACGTTGGCCCACTATAATCGGCGGTCAGGGTTTTAGTATTTAAGACCTGTCAACCCCCGCGGACGAGGGTCATCCTATTATGCAACCTAGGGTACACACTTGGTCGCTCTGTGGGATGAGCACTTAGAAACATTGCTTAAAATGGCCCATAAGATAGAGGACAATTTACATTTGGTCCTAAGTGGTGTTATTTAACATACGTAAGTTATTCTATTTACATGCAGTATATGCAAACGGATTTTAAATGTAAACACGTGTATAAATACTTTCTATGTAACAATGATGAAGAGAATTATAGGGCCGAGATGGGGAATAAAGACGGAGTAAATGTTTAAGACCACTGGAAAAGGAAGGGGCAATGGAAACTTAAAACAAGGTGGTGCACTCATGGCTGCCTATATTTACTTATTTTGATGATTTTGGCATTATATTAATTAAAAAAAAAAGTTAGCATATTTCTGTGTTCTCGTTGTAGGTGTTACCTCTTCAACAAAACAGAATATTATGGATTTGTAATACCATAACAATAAAAAATATTGAATAACAAGAAGCCTAAGAAGGTTGAATCGCCCACCTGGTCCGTTGAGACATAAGGGTCTATTTTATATGGGGTTGTCTGACAATTAAATCAAATAAGGACTTTGTAGGCCTTAAAATAAGCTCAAGACTTATGTTAACAACAGATCTTCTCTTCCTTCAATAGTTTTAATTGAATAGGACTAAACCTGAATTTTTTTTTACCTTTAAAAGTTTTTCATTCTATAGAGCCTAAGGATTTTTTATCTGCTACATGTATAATTGCTGAGTTATGAGCCATTTTAAAGTTATTTAACCCTATGTTCTTTTTTTTTAGTTAGTTATGTTCCCCAAACGAAGTGTGGGAACATATTGTTTTTACTCCGTTTCTTATTATGTCGACCGAAACGCAGTTATTCGGTAGACATATTGTTATTGTCGCGTTTATTTTTTTTCATTATTATTATTATTATTATTAAGTCGCCCAAAACAAAGTTTGGGAGACTTATTGTTTTTGCACCGTTTCTTATTATGTCCCCGACCACGAAGTGTCGTCGGGGACATATTGTTTTTACTCCGTTTCTTATTTTTCTTATTATTATTATTATTATTATTATACTTTTTTCTTTTTCTTCCGTCAACCTGAGGCATGAACTTGTCCGGCTATCTCCTCGGAAACGGGTTGACCGATCGATATGAAACTTGGAGGGGTGATAGGTCCCAAGGTCCTACGGTGTTTTTTGCGGTTTATAATTTCAAAATGACCGCCATTTTCAAGATGGCCGCCAAAAACGCCGAAAAGTGTAAACATTGTCCGATTTCAACGAAACTTGGTATACAGGGTATATGGGTGATGGCGACTCACGGCGCTTTGTCGGAATTTCCGTATTGGTCGCCATTTTCAAGATGGCCGCCTAAAATGGCTAAAAATGATAACATTGTCCGATTTCAACGAAACTTGGTATACAGGGTATATGGGTTATGGCGACTAACGGGGCATTGTCGTAATTTCTGAAATGGCCGCCGTTTTCAAAATGGCCGCCGAAAATCGTGAAAAATGTAAACATTGTCCGATTTCAACGAAACTTGATATACAGGGTATAAGGGTGATGGCGACTGACGGCACATTGTCGGAATTTCTGTAATGGCCGCCATTTTCAAGATGGCCGCCAAAAATTGCGAAAAATGTAAACATTGTCCGATTTCAACGAAACTTGGTATACAGGATATATGGGTGATGGCGACTCACAGCGCATTGTCGGAATTTCCGTTATGGCTGCCATTTTCAAGATGGCTGCCAAAAATCGCGAAAAATGTAAACATTGTCCAATTTTAACGAAACTTGGTACACAGGGTATATGGGTGATGGCGACTCACGGCGCATTGTCGGAAATTTGTTGAAGAGGACAGACATTATATGAGAACGGGAGGGGACATCCCACGTTTCGGGAAACGTAAATTTTAATTATTATTATTATTCTTCTGATTCTTTATCGTAAAGTTGTCCTCCCTAATACAAGAAAGGGGTTCAAGGAAATTGAATAACACTTGTTGGATTGGATAGTGGGTCACTAAAAGGCGTGCATCCAAGTTTTGAAATTTTCAAGATGGCCGCCGTTTCAAAATGGCGGCCATCGGAAAAAGTGGGCGGACAATTTTTTTTCATCGGATCGTCTTGAAAATTGGTCATCTGGGTAAAGTGGGTATGCTGAATTCAAATCTGCGACCGGATTTGAAATCCGACTTCCGGTTTCAAAATGGCGGCCGTTTTACTACACCCGCCCCCCAAAAACGTCAACTTTGTCCGATTTCAACGAAATTTGATTTCTAGACTTATTTTGATGTACTGATTTAAATGGAATACTATCCAAGGCGATTTTGGGCGACTTATGTGTTGGCATCCCAACACAATCAGCACTAGTTATTATTCTTATTATTCTTATTGTCGCCAATTTTTTGTCCGCGTCATAACTAAAGAACCGTTTTATATTGTGGATCCAAACTTGGTATGATGATACGTAACCATGATATCTGTTGCAGTAGAAATTTTCAGAACCAAGATGGCTGCCATTTCCAAGATGGCCGCCATTTTACGTAAAAAATGTCGCGTTCTTCAATTTGAACAAAAATTGGTATTACGGTTTATAATGGGATGGCGAATTAAGAGGTGACGAAAAAATGTCGAAAAATTCAAAATGGCCGCCATTTCTCGTAAAAATTTAGCATTCTCCGATTTTAACGAAACTTTATATCTAAGTTATATGAAGGATGGCGAGTTGATACGCGGAGTAAGAAATGTCGAAAAATTCAAAATGGCCGCCATATCCGTAAAAAGTGAACATTCTCCGATTTTAACAAAACTTTATATTTAGAAGTTTCAATTGATGGCGAGTTCAAAAAGTTCAAAAAATCCAAAATGGCTGCCACTTCCAAATTTTTTTTTTTCAAAATTTTAACGAAATTTTATTTTTAAGAGTTTTGAAGGATGACCGATTCAAAAATTTCAAAAAATTCAAAATGGCCGCCATTTCCCGTAAAAATTGAACATTCTCCGATTTTATCGAAACTTTATATTTAAGGAATATGAAGGATGGCGAGTTGATACGCGAGGTCAGAAATGTCGAAAAATTCAAAATGGCCGCCATTTTCCCTAAAAAGTGAACATTCTCAGATTTTAACGAAACTTTATATTTAAGAGTTTCAAATGATGGCGAGTTCAAAAATTCCCAAAAAATCAAAATGGCCGCCACTTCCGTAATTATTCAAAATTTTCAGATTTTAACGAAACTTGGTATTTTAGGTGTTTGAAGGATGGCGAGTGGGAATATGGAGTCAAATATTTAAAAAATCATAAAAATGGCTGCTGACAGTGTCAAATATGTCGTAAAAGATAAGGCAACGGTCGACATCTGCTATTGCTGGCAATGGCAATTCTAGTTACTCTTATTATTCTTCTTCTTCTTCTTCCGCACTCTAAAAAACGCTTGTCCGTTTATAGCCGAAGAGATGTGAAGACTGAGCTTTATGAAACTTTCCACAGTGAAAAGGCACATATCAGAGGTGTGCACAACGTTTTCGAAATTTTCAAAATGGCCACCGTTTCCGAGTAAACAGCGAAAGTTCATTATATAGGACATCGCTATATCTCGGTAACCTAGGTGGTGAGGACCTTGAAACTTGGTAGGATTATAGAGCTTGATGAGTACTACAAAAATATGCAAAAAAAATTTGAAGCGATATTTACGGTTTTTCCGCAAAATGCAAAAATGTGAAATTTCAAAATCCAAGATGGCCGCCAAAATTTAAAAGTGCTTGGATTTTGATACAAATTAATATTCTGGTAAATTTTGATGTTGCGAGTAATACTCCACATACGAGGTGTCCATAAGGACTTCGAAATTTTTAAAATGGCCGCTTTTTAAAAGTAAATAACAAAAGTTCATTATATAGGACATTGTCATATCTCAGTAACCCAAGTGATGAGCACCTTGAAACTTTGTGGTATTATAGAGCTTGATAAGTACTACAAAAATATTTAAAAAGTTCTAAAGAGATATTTACAGTTTTTTCCATAAAATGCAAAAAGTAAAATTTCTAAATCCAAGATGGCCGCCAAAATTTTAGAATCCTTTTATTTTTGATAAAAATTGGTATTCTGGTAGATTTCGATGTTGCGAGTAATATTCCACATTAGAGGTGTGCACAACGTTTTCGGAACTTACAAAATGGCTGCCGTTTCTGAGTAAACAGAGAAAGTTCATTATATAGGACATTGCTTTACCTGAGTAGCCTAGGTGGTGAGGACCTTGAATCTAGGTAGGATTTTAGAGCTTGATGAGTTCTATAAAACTGAAAAGGCAGTATTCTTGCTGCTTTAATGTACATCTGGTTCGTTTGGGGAACATCTGTGACGGCTGCCGTCACAATCAGTCCTCGTTAGTTATTGCATTACTCCCAAGCAGCACGATTTCGGCTATATCCGGGCGATGAACATGAAAGGGGATAAAGTGAACCTGAAATGTTTATGAAGTAGGAGAAAGAGAAACACAAGGCCATATATGAAAGAAAATTTTGACTGCCACTGGAAATAGGAGTGATGGGTAGGGACAGGCAATTGAGTCACCTGCATGGGAATCCTATGTGTCCTACTCTTACCGAGACCTGAAGCAGGGTTTTTTAACGTGCGAGGAACGTGACATTTTTCCCAACACGCTGCACCACTATATTTTGCCGTCTGGCTTCCGCTTTTGACAGGGCTGCTCCATTCAATTACATGGGACATACATACCAGTCACATTGTGGACTTTAACCGACAAGCTTAGCGATGCTACGGTATATTCGCCACCTGGAGGTACGAGACCACAATTATCTCCCTTCAATTTTCGTTGTTGTTTAATATAGTTCCTAATAAAACATAGTATTTCTGTCTAAATTTGTATGGATGTTAATTTTAATGGTTTTAATATGTTTGATGGTGGAAATGAAAGAATATACATTACAGAAATTTATTCCATTTTTGATTTTGATAAATTTATTGATTTTGAAGTAAATTGGCTCAGTGCAAAAAGGTAAATTTTTGAGTTCTCGGAACGTTTCTGGCTTGTTTATTGCAGGGGATGAATATGTGGGACTGTAAAATTGTTCGAAATCGGTAAGATTGTTTAATTTTCTGATATTTTTTCAATGAAATGTTAATCTTTGGACACAGAAAATTTCAGTAAAATCAAATGGTGTATTTTTTTTTATTCCAAAAAATGTTATAATAGAAATGAGTTAAGATTTTGTTCAAAATAATTATAGTCTCGGGCCTAGGTAAAGGGGTTAGGGTCAACCAAAAACTGTTATTAAAGGAAACCTACCCTAGTATTTTGTACAAATATGACAAAATTAAGATATTTTTGTTAACATTTTACAGTTTTTACAATTTTGGAATTATTTATGGCCTATTTTTATTGTTTTTAGCCTGTTTGGACAAAATTTATTAACTTTGAACCCTTTTTCAAAATTTAAGGCCCCTTTATGGCCCTTTTTTTTTTAAAATTCATACTCCTCAACACATGGCAATGGCGGTTCCTCTAGCAGACAGTTTTTTAAACAAATATAGACAGAAATTAGCAGAGAAGACAGTACTTGGAATGAATGGAGAGTGTTTAGTTTGGATAGGGACTAGCACATCTGATGGCAAATATGGGGCTATTAATTATAAGCATCCAGTTGCCAACAGATGGATACAAATTCATGCACACAGATTAGCGTACATGATATATGAGCGCATCTCCATTTTAGATGGAGATGTCTCGCATCTGTGTCACAATGGGAAATGCATGAATGTCGATCATCTGGTTTTGGAGCCACGCGGCTTCAACGCCAGTAGGCGTTCATGCATTTCTGCTGGAAGGTGTCTTGGGCATCCGAATTTGCCAGATTGTAGATTAGAATTAGTAATGCCAAATAATAATATAGGTAAAAACTGTTTTCTTTTCTTTGAATCACATATTTTTGAAAAAGAGCCCCCCCCCCCCTTTTTTTTAAATAAATTTGTAAGTTGGTGCCCCATTACTCTCATAATTTGATTTGTTTATACATTATAGTAAGATTCTTTTTGAAAAAGCTGTGTGGTCCTTAAAAGGACCTGGGTTTTTCATAAAAAACCCATAAAAAATTAAAGATCAGCAGGCAATTTCTTCTTACAGTAGTCACTGTGGAATGCAACAGCAGGAACTGCATCTAACTGGTCTTTCTTGTAGTCTGAGTGACTGCCATGTAGTTCTTTGTATGCCTTGTGTTCTTGAATTCTCTCTGCTGTCTGTTTCAATCTCCGCTTTTTAACATAGGGTCTCTTCTCATAGTCTCTTTTGTACTGGAAGTCCTTGTCCATCTTGTCCAGGTGCTTGGAGCTGGCCTTATTCAATTGAAGTCCAAGTTGTGAACTCTTCATTTTAGCTGATGTCCCTGGCTTGTTGTTATTACTGTGGACACCAGATGATAATCTTGCCTCCATGTTCCTGGAAAAGTTTACATTCTTTGGTAGATTAACACTAAGGGCTCTGTGTACACCTTCGTTCTTGTTTGTAGTGTTGTACAACTCCATTGTATGTACAGCCTCTTCGCTCAGTTTCATCTTCAACAGTTCCATAAGTAGCAGTACATCACTTCTTTCCATTTTCAGCTCAGTAATGTTGTATGATGGAAGGTATAAAGACCTGGTCCACCAGTTGTTATCTTCAGTGCCACCACAGACCATTGAGTGTTCCTTACAGAGCCTGCAGTCGCCGCAGTAACATCTAACAGTTGCCTCGAGAACGGCAGGTAAGTCCTTACATACATCTTCCATTTTCCTGTTGTGTTTCTTTACAAGTGCTGCCAGGACCAAAGAACATCTACTTTTCAGATCCAGGCAAAAGTGTTTCCTCTCCAGGTCTCTCAGCTCCTTGGTTCGTCCTTTGAACATGCCGTCAGAAAATCTGGCTCTCATAGCTGCTCTAAACTGTGTCTGTCCAAGGTGAACGTAGTCTGCCAGTCTGGTTACTTTCCATAGTGGGTTCAGGGCTCTAACCGCATCATCTATTCCTTTAGCTGCTCTGCCATCTCCATCTGTAGTAGCAAACTTGACTAAGATCCCTTCTAAGCACAGCTGTTTTCCAATGTCTTTGCCCATAGTGTACTCTGATAATGGTGCTGCTCTATGTAAGTTAGCAGTGCATTCGTCATGACCATTTGGACAGGACACATTGAAACCTTTGCCTCGCAGCCAGGCCCCTTTCCAGCAAAGTTGATTCTGGTGTACTGCTGCCACTATATAGTTCATTCCTGTAACTGTCTCTACAGCTAAACTAAATGCTTGTGAAGCATTGAGACCGGGCTTCTTCTTACTGGTGATCGTCTGGCTGTTGTACCGCCCATCTACTGTTATGTTGATCTCATTTTCTGGGTTGCCTTTCTTTCTGTTCGCCGCCTTGACTAGCTCCAGTTTCTGTGCCATATCTTTCTTGTTAAGGGCTATCGTCTCCTTTCCCACTGAATTTGACAGTCTGTTCATGGTGCTTCGGTTCGGGGGAGGACAGTCTAGTCTGGCTAACATCTCTTGAGCTTTGGAGTTACCAATAGGAGTGTCTTGTAGTACACTGGCAAGTGCAACATTAGGTGCTCCTGGATTTGGGCCCGGTTTCGCAGTAGGAACTTCCTTGTACAACTTAAATGGCTGACTCAAGAAACCACATGGTCTGCATTTAACTGTGTAAGTCCAACATAACCCTTTCTTTTCTTGTTGATAGGTCTCAAATTCAGGTACCCTGCATCTAATAGACCCCAGCTTGTGTTGTCTGTATACTGCATTCATCATTCCCATCATTTTCTCACTGTCCAACAATCTCATACCAGTGAAATCTTTTCTTTTCAGGTCTGACACAGAGGAACGAAGCACCATGTTGAAGACTTGCGTTGAATCACCGCTGCTGTAGAAACTTTCTTGTGTCTCATCAGTGCTATGGTCACCAAGTCTGTTTCTATCAGGAATAACCAGCTTGTTGTCTGTGGCACTTGTTGAGTTGCTGGGATCATCATCAGATTTTGGCTGGTATGCCTTCTTCCAGAGTGAGTTTCCCCTTTGGAACTGGCCTGGCCGTGGACCTTTCTTCTTGGATCGGACATGTCCAATGGTAAACATCTTCAAAGAATTTCTGGTGTAGCAAAGTTAGCGTCGACTCAGAAGTGATGATCCAGTCCATTTTCTCATGGGTATTTATGTATTTTTTAAGAACTGATTGACAGTTAAAAGCCACATCCCTAATATTGATGCATCTAGGTATTGCATAATGTGCAGGTGGTGTTTACTCCATTGTCCAGTGTCCAGTGTTGAAGACAATAAACAAATACTGTGTTTGTGCAATACAACAATGGTTTCTTCTAAACATCAGAGATTCTTTTGTTCCTGAAAAAAAGAAAACAATTGGCCACTTTTCATATTCTAAAGATGCTTTCCTTTCATTTTACAAGTAATTTTATCAAAATTTTATTTAAAAAATATTTTTTTCAATTTTAATATAAAAAAAACATGAGTTATATCCCCCTTGCACATGTCTCTGTCTAAAAAAGCTATCAAATACAAAAAAAGGCCTTTTAAATTTTTATTTTTATCTTTATTACTTTTTATGTAAACATTTTTTGCAGATACACAATGTTTTAGCCAAAGAAATCCAATTGACACCTAATTTAAAGATAAAGAATGTAAACATTTCTTCCCTACTGAGACATGGAATAGGGGTTATGATTTCACAATTTAATTACCGTGTAATAAGCAATAAATATCTCTAATCTATATAGCATATTAAAGTACAATAACAAGGCCTTTTAATGTAATTTTTTTAGAATATTTTAAAAAGAGTTGAAAATTCTATTAAATTTTAGATATGAAAAGAGAACAATATTTGTTATTTTTTTAAAAAGACTTAATATTTAATTTTTTTATATATGAAAAAAAAACTTGTTATGTCAAATACAAAGCTGAATAAATTTAAGCAATGATTTAACTTTTTCTTACATTTTGTTTTTTTTAGAAATATGCAAAGACAAAAAGGTGATTTCAGATTTAGTAAAGGCTATCCAGTCAGAGATTTATGAATTTTCACAAGACAAAAAGAAGATTTTCCAGAATGTAAAGGGTCAACTTTGAGGGTTAGTTTCTATAAAGTTATCAAACGGATTCTTTTGAAATTTGGCAGGTTGATTGGAAATATGATCAATTTTGCAAAATATAAATTTCAAAAGGATCCGACAACTCCTTCTAGCCTAATAGGTACGAGACCACAATTATCTCCCTTCAATTTTCGTTGTTGTTTAATATAGTTCCTAATAAAACATAGTATTTCTGTCTAAATTTGTATGGATGTTAATTTTAATGGTTTTAATATGTTTGATGGTGGAAATGAAAGAATATACATTACAGAAATTTATTCCATTTTTGATTTTGATAAATTTATTGATTTTGAAGTAAATTGGCTCAGTGCAAAAAGGTAAATTTTTGAGTTCTCGGAACGTTTCTGGCTTGTTTATTGCAGGGGATGAATATGTGGGACTGTAAAATTGTTCGAAATCGGTAAGATTGTTTAATTTTCTGATATTTTTTCAATGAAATGTTAATCTTTGGACACAGAAAATTTCAGTAAAATCAAATGGTGTATTTTTTTTTTATTCCAAAAAATGTTATAATAGAAATGAGTTAAGATTTTGTTCAAAATAATTATAGTCTCGGGCCTGGAAACCCGCACATGTTTTCTTTAATTAGTAGCAGCAGCCATGTTTTTATTGCATCATTTTAAAATGAGGATCGTTTGTTGCGATATATCACTCCTGCAAATTTCCAATTAAATTGGTTCAGTGGTTTCAGATGATTAGAATTTTTAACTGTTTTGGGCGACGACGGACGTATAATGATTGTATGAGCTCCCATTGCCTTTTATCAGGTGACTTAAAAATAAATACCGCCAGTCCAATCCAATTCTTGTGCAGCTGTATTAAATCACGCAATATGATTTATCTTTTGTTCCATTAATTTTAGATATTTACCTTCGGCACTTTTAAGTAAATTTATAATGGCTTTGTGAAAATTATTCATATAAAAACATCTGTTTGAATTAAATACTATAAAACATCAGATTTATGATCGTTTGGCACATACAACTTTACCGCCAATGATGATTATCCTAGCCATCTGCGTTTCTACATTTGCATTCGTTGGAATTGAGGTAAGTCCTTCAACATAATTTTTTTAGGCTTTACAGTAACTGGAAAATTTCAGCAAAATTCAAGACAATACATTTTGAAAATGGTTGAAAACAAGCATCGCTGATTACAATCTCTTTCCGCTGACCATAGTGGGCCAACGTGTGTGGAAAGTGCCACGCTTCATGCACGTAAAAGACCCCAAGTAGTGCACCATATAGTCTAAATATTTGGTCCCTATCCACTTCTCCCCTTTTCCTGTGGTTCTTCAAAATTTACCAGTCCTTTGTTTCCCCCCACATTTCATTTATCATCATTATTTCATGTTCATTTTATCATCCTCGTCATGTTCATCGTCTGTAAATAACCTATATAGCGTTGCAAGGGCGTAAAACACCAACTCACTCACTTTCGTAAATATAGTAGTACAATGCACAACTTGCGTTTTCTCCGGTGTGACTGATTCGGTTTTTTTTTCATTTTCTCTGGAATACCGTATAGCGGGAAATTTTCGCTATATTCGCGACCATTAACCTATCGCGAAATTTTGAACCCGCGTAAAATAGAATCAACATGTTTTGTATTAAGAAATTTATTAAATCGCGAAAATAAACGTCCGCTTAAATAACAACTTTGTGATTTGGTAGGAAATCGCGAAATTTGCACGCCGCGAAAATTACCCGCTATACGGATACTGAGATTGATCATTCATGTTCGGTAGTTTTGTTATTACCTTTATTTGAGGTTTCTCGCCATATAAAACAAGCTATATCTCCGCTTTGAAGAGGAGAGGATTATACTAGTTTACCTCTGTCCGTTTGTTAGAACTTCCGTAATAGTTTTCTCAGCAACTACTTATCACGGAGCCTTGTAATTTAGTAAAACTATATGACTTGCAAATGATGCCGTGTATTGTATATCGATTTTAGGTTTGTCACCTATCTTTTTCCGGTTTACCGACTTAAGTCAATTTTCCATACTAGTGGCCAATAGTTGGAAACTGTGATATTATTTCAGCAACTGCTTATCGCGGTTACTCAAAATTTGATGTATGACTTCAGCATGAGGTTCTGTGTACATAGCGAGCCATGTTGCAAATCTACTTCCTGTTAACCGACTTAATCAATTTTGTGGGAGCAGTGAATCACCGTATTTCTTGTTTATTGTTCATGTACAATGTCATAGCCATTATGGTATTTTCTTTAATAATGAGTAACCATGGCGCTTGCACAAGTATTGTTTTATTACAGGCAAGATCTCCAACAGGTAAGTACATAAAATTATTCAGAAGTTTTCAAGTGGATTTTTTATTTCAATCTTTATATCCTGAGCATCTCTGATATGTATTTGAATGAAACAATGTTAATCATTTGCATAATTGCAAGGGCTTCGGCCTTTATCCGAGATAAGTCTAATAGAAGCAAAGAGGGAGGCACCAATGGGTCGGGGCATTCAAGTGTCAAAAGTCCGAAAGGGCAACGACGAAACCGGAAAAAAGGAACAACATACAGCACGAAGAAACACAAAACACAAAATCAACCGAACGGAAATCAACAACGCGAGCTCAAGTCGTGACAAGAGTGAACTTGCTACGGAAGAGTCACGCGAGTTCGCGTATTTGATTGCCGGTTAAAAATGAGTGTTTTTTGTCGAGTTTTGTTTTATCTTAGTTGGCATGTGTCTTATACACGTATGCCCATGTAGTACTTTTTGCATCTTTCAAATAATTTGCCTAAACGTTTCGAATCTTTGCGTTAACAAATATAGATTATATATGATTTTAATTTAAAAATCGGAAATTATCATGTCGGGCCGACTTGTGTGATATCGACATAATTAAAAAAAAATCATGTATTGCCGTTCTGCAGTAACTAACATTTTAAATAACTATTTGACTACAGATTGTTACTTTCATTCGGGCTCATCAAAGCAGAATAAAAATTTTAGGGCCAGTTCATAAGACAGTATTATCGCAAAACCTAAAAATATCGATGCCATGACTTTAGCAAGGAATCCTTGACAAAGCTTTTGTTTGTTCTTATCTTTGTTTATGTTTTCTGTTCCTTGTTTAAGAAGGGGGTCTATCTGCGACTATTTCAGGGCTGGATTTGAATTATATGCATTTTATACAGACCATTGACCAATTGCAGAACCGCGAGCAGCGCATACTGGCCTCGTGGAAGGCTGCTGGCGGTTGTCCATTGTGGTTTTTCTGAATTGCCGCTTGGTTGTGTGCTGTGTTGCGTACATGTATTCCACATCTCATTATTTTTTATTTATACTTTAAGGAGCCGCATGCCGCCCTGTAATGTGTAGGATGTACTGTCCGTTTGGTTGGGACCAAGACTCAAACGGGTGTGACATCTGTAAATGTGCACGTAAGTATTATAGATAAATTTACTCTAAACGTAGAAATTTTCGCTTAATTCGCGATCAAATAATATCCGCTTAAATATACCCTACGGGAAAAGTTTTTTCATGGCAAGTTGCGAGAAATTATTGTGTTTTGTGTTTTGTTCAGTGCGTTATGATATGTACAAATGTCATTGTTTATTTACTTACCTGTGTTAGTAAAGCTCTGAATAAATAAAAAAAAATAGAAAGGGTTTTATTTAAAAAAAAACATAATATATATACCAATACACCATGTTTTCATTCTAAATACAAATGACCACAAAGTTCCTATTATCAAATACGCATGCTCATAGATTTGTCAGAGATGGGGTTCAATCGGGGAGTTCGACGGCAGTCAAAGAACGTTTGATGAAATCGACTTCTTTCACAAACTTCTTAAGTCAATTTTTACATGTGGGCGGCCATCATAGTCAGACGTGATGTCCCATATAAGTTTGGAAAACTCATCTGCATATCATGACTGAAATTGTTTTTGATTTATATCATCCTTGTATTTCTGGTCTGGTCCAAAGGTCGTAGCTGATCGGTGCAGCTGGCTGGTACAAACACTTATCGTATGCATGACTTTTTAAGCAAGCCTAATAATTTTTCACTGCGGTCACATATTGCAAGAGCAGTTTGGTCGTGCCTTAAAAGCGCATGCTACAGGAGCGACTCCCTAAAACCATATTTTGCTTATCTTAGCATTGTCTCATTGGTACTACAGTTGGACACTAAGTAACGGGCAGAAAAGATGTTATTTGTCTCTTATCGCCCAAACCGACCATTTCCACTTGTTTAAACCCTTTAACGTCCATTGTCCACTTACTTGTTCATATCTGGGATGGACACTATACGACTGAAGCAAAACAATACGACTGAAGCAAAAAAAAAGAAGTGAAGACAAAACAAGTGGTGGTCTATATTTTTATCATTTAATTCCTTGACAGCCTACAAGTACTGTTCACCAAACATGTGTGCTATGTATTGTGAGCACGGCTTGAAGACTGACGACAACGGATGTGATGTTTGTTCCTGTCGAAATACACGTAAGTTCTGTTATAGAGATAAACGTAAGTTCTGTTATGACAATGTACTGATGTACTATACAATTAAGAGGCTGTCAAAGCAGCTGGCACATGACATCCGTTCCCAAAAACAAATGCAGATTTTTTGGTTTGTTGAATTGATTAAATAGATATAATTTATATTGAATGCATTGAAAAATGCAGAAAAGGGAGATAACTTGCATATTTGAAATATTTGGTTGCTTTGTTCATGAACTTTAAGGCTGAATCGCAAGTCATCCATGTGCTTTCAAACAAATCCTAGTGATTTTTGTTTTACATATGAGTCCAACAATACATAATCAAAATACTGAAAGTACTGGTAGCCGGGGTAATCTACAAATTTTAAATTGTTCATGTGCAGCAAAAATTAAAAATAAAAAGCTACTTTTTTGTAAAAGGAATTTTCACAAGGATTTCATTGATTAAGATTTTGATAAACAGTTGATTTTATAGGCGTGGCTGTCTTTGGTCCCCTGTAGCAATGTAACGGTGCAATATAATTATATGAAAACTATCGACATATTAAGTTGACAGAATATAATGAGGAATTCAATAAAAAAGAATTTTCAAAATTAAATGAATAATAAAAGTTCTACAGCCGTTTTGCCAATACACCACTTTGAGCCCCTTTTGGCCACAAACCCCAAATACAACACTGTTCTTCCTCCAGTGGATATAATCATCATATTAAAGCTTTATAACAATTTGCTGGCCCACTACAACTTAATTTCTTGTGTAAAACTATTTGCCTTAACAAACTCCAAAACATTCACGCGTTGTTTTTTTTGGTTCTACAATTTTCAGAAAAAGATCGTTTGTGTTTTGCATCTTGAAAATAAATATATATTTAGTGGTTCTGAAGAGAAAATTTGGTTAATTAAAAATTTTCAATGAAAAATTACTTGGTCCAAAAACAACTTTAATTTATATTTAGGCCTTATTTTCAAAATAAATTATGGTAAATATGAATAAATTCTTATTCGAGGAACAGTTTACAGTCAGATATCTTATGAAAAACCATGACCCTTGAAAATGATGATTTTTCATGACATTTCATATTTTTGCTGTCAGCCCTAGATTTGTCAGATTTCATGTAAATTTTAACTGTCTGTTCAAATATTTTTGTATGTCTCAATTCTGAACTTGGTTTAGTTACTTCTTTTTTACATTTGACCCATTTAATGTTGTCTGAAACAACAAAAAAAGCAAAAATCTACAAAATCAGTGGTACAAATGGTGCACAAAAATGTCATTTTTTCGCTTTAAATTACCAAATGTTTACAAAACCAAGTCGATAAAGATGTTTTGAAATTATTCAATAACACATCTACAGCTCAGGACTTGAAGTTACTCGCCATTACACGGAGTTTCTCGACCATTTTCTACCAAGGTGTCTTTCATGTAAAACTATTTTGTCACGGTTTTCCATGACCAAAAATAATGAAAAGTCATAGAAAATCATGACTTTCTAAAAGTCATGATTTTTCATGATCTTTGAAAATGACGATTTTTCATGACTCTGCAACATCTTCAAGTCATGAATTTCCATCACGAAAATGTAATTCAAAGATCATGGATTTTCATGACCTTGTTCTACTTTATATGAAGTCATGGTTTTTCATTACAATTAATTCATTTAAATGTCATGAAAAATCATCATTTTCTAAGGTCATGGTTTTTCACAAGATATCTGACTGGTTTACAGAACCATTTTTTTTTCTTTCTGATCAAATAAAAAAGTAATGAGCATTTTAACTTTGAGAGCTATATTGCAAGCATGTATTGATATTTTAATTGATAGGTTTTTGGTGAACCGCCGGAAAAACCATTTGACAGCTTACCGAAAGGCTATCGTAGCTATTGCCGTGGCTAATCGCTAGCGATTACCCCGGCTAAAAACAATACATTTGCTGGGATAAAATTCTTCATGGTTTTTTGTTTGAATTTTCTCTTCATGGCATTTATTGTATGGGCTAGGGAAACTCCAACCACATACCGCATTAACCTATAATGCAAGTATACGTGACTCAAACAAAAGTCACTAAAATACAAATCTCATTCCTGTTTAGACATTTGATAAAATGAATATTATGTAAACTTTTATTGATGACACCCCTCGGGTCGATGATGTTATATATTTTCCGATTTTTTTTCGGTCCCGTGCGGGGCCCGGGAGGCGAATAGGCCCACAGCAGCGCTAAGCTTGTCGGTAAAAGTCCACTAAAGAGCGCTCAGACACCTGACATAGGGGTTAGGCCGCTTTGCCCACAAAGCGACTGGGATGTGTGCTCCAGGTGGTTGAATGGGGCAGCCCTGACATCGAGAGATGCGGGGTCGTCAGGCGATAATGCGGAAAACCTGACTGCAAACCATAGTGGTGCACCGTGTTGGGAAAAATGTCACGTTCCTCGCACGTTAAAGAACCCTGCTGCAGGTCTCGGTAAGAGTAGGACCCGTAGGATCCCCATGCAGGAGGCGAAATTTCCCGCCCCTACCCATCACTCCTTTTTCCAGTGGCAGTAAAAACTCTCCTACCCGATTGGCCTTGTGTCCCCATTTCCTCCACTTCATCATCATTTCATGTTCATTGTATCACCACTTTCATGTTCATCTACCGGATATAGCCGAAATCGTGCTGCTTTGGGAGTAAAGCAATAACTAACTAACTAACTAACCGATTTTTTTCGGGTTAATGCAGCATGTGGTACAAAATATGACATACAATAATATTTGAAGTATTTCAAAAATTTCAAATTGTTAAATTCATTTTATTTTTTATAACACCAGGTTTCTTTCCTTGTAATGCACATGGTCGACATCCTCGGTGCTGAATTTGGCTTTCCTGATCGAACTTTTTGGTTTTGAGAACTTTTCATTCAATGTTTTTGGTTTGTGATCTTCCAACGTGTTGATTCAAATGCTGCTGATGAGAGGTTACTCCTTGAAATATCGACATACAGCATAACCAAATCGACCGTTTTATACCCGTTTTTGATATCGTATTTTGTCGTACACGTTGTGTATTAAATGTAGTATAACATCATCTCCTGTATTTACATATACTTCTACACAGAATGCCAGCGGTTACATAAAAAGTTGTCAAAACGTATTTAATAAAGTACAAATAGAGTCGCCCAAAGGAGGAATGTATTAAATAGGTACTGTGTGTACGTTAAAATGTACAGAAGAAGAAACAAGTTTCCTTTGATATTGAAGACATTTTTATTCCGAGTAAAATTAAATTGCTTTTGAAACACACATGTATTTCCCTCTTTCTGTATATAGTTACATTGTAGTTATCTCCCATTTGCAGATTTATCTTCTCTTTCCAGAAGGTATTTTATACTAGTTACAGTGGGAAAATTTAATATTATCTGCATTTATTTTTTAGTTGGTCAAAAAAAATTCCAAAAGTTAATAATAGTTATCTTCAAAAATGTATTTAACATGTTTTCCTAACCTAACTAGGTCCAATAAGTCCGTCAAATGATTAAAAAAATAAAAACTATTTTTCCCATTCATTGCAATGTAATATACCTACGTAATGGAGGATAAATCTTGCAAATGGGAGATAACTCACTAATTACGAAAATAGAGAATTTTCAAATTTGTTATAAATATTTTCTCAGCTTGCCCTCCTGGTCAGTGTAAGAAGTTCTGTCTCAGTGGATTTAAGCGAGATGAAAACGGATGTACTATATGTGAATGCCGATCAGATGGTAATTTGACGTATACCAGATTTAAAAATCCCTTAAATTTTCAGCTAACATACTGTTTTAAATTTTGTATGTCAAGAATGGAGCAAAGAGGAACCAATGGGGCATTCAAGTGTCAAAAGTCCAAAAGGGCAACGACGAAACCGGTAAACATGAACGAAACATCACGGAGAAACACAAAATCAACCGAACGGAAATCAACAACGTGAACTTCCTTTCTGGAATGCCTTGAACAATATCCAGACTAACAGCTTTTAGTAGCCAAGTTTATATTGTTTAATTCATCTTTGTCTTGTCAAAATGTTTGCTTTCAAAATATCTATTCATTTTAAAATTGATATAATAAGAAAAGGGATGATATGTTGATTATCTCCCTAGTCAATATGATTACATAGTAGTATTAAAATTATTTAATAAGCAGGGGTATCCGAATGTCAAAAGTCCGAAAGGACTGAGACAAAACCAGTAAATACCAACAAGAACGGGACAAAAACAGACAACATGTAAAACATTAAGGACTTGCAACCGTATCTATCAATATTTTAAAATTTGTATTTACTTGAAAAAAAATAACAATTTATAGTTGAAGTCGTAAAGCCTGGCAGTTGTCCCGCTGAACCATCGTATGGACGTGTTTCCTGCACGAAGGAGCTCAATCTGAACGACTGCCGAGGTGACCAGGACTGTTCCGGGGATAGGAAATGTTGTAGAGATCCCTGCAGGAAAAAGTGTATGGATCCGGCATAGGAATTTAAGTGGTCAATAAAATATCAACCATATTTTCTCAATTTTGTTTTGTTTCAAATGTTCCGTGTTAAGAACTTGTTAACATAGTTTGAAACAAAATTTTCAGTTTTGTTTCTGATATACCTAAATAAAAAGTAATATCTTAAATATCTAATATCAAAACAGGCAAAAAGAAAAGAGGCAATCAAATATCGTTGATGAAACAAATCAGTAGATTAAGTCATCACAGTAACACAACAAAACAAACCTCAAACTCAAAACCACAAACAGCAACGTGAATTCAAGCCGAAATAGCCCGTGCGGTTTCTGGTTACCGAATAGATCTGCAGCAGCGCTAAGGTTGTCGGCAAAAGTCAACTAAAGAGCGCTCAGAAATCTGACATCGGGTCAGGCCGCCTTGCCCACAAAGCGAGTGGATGTGTGGATAGGGCAGCCTTGTCATAAAAAATGTCGGGTGGTCAGGTTATAATGCGGTAAGTAAATAAATTATTATGTATACAACATCTTTTCTTACGTTGTTTTATAAATGTACAAACATATCATACATTATGATGTGCTTTGAAACTGTTTATGAAAATTGTTAAAATGTGAATTTCATACCATTTGTTTTATGATAGTTCTTCGACCCTTTTTTATAGGAATGTTCTTGGAAAGATTCTATATACATCCTACCTTATATCTTTGTATCGTCCTAAGACTATCCTTAAGGAACCCCTAAACGATGTTTAAGAGCACAAGCCCATTGCTACAATAATGTAATTCCCTTTACATCTTTGGTTTAGTGGAACCAATCTTATCCTATCCGCCCAGCCAAAGATCTCAAAGGAGCCACATTATTGTAGCTAACAGACCCGGGGTTGATACAGAGATAGAGTTGAAGGAAATTCTTGTGTATGAGACCAAATCAAATCTGTACCGATGGAGCAATCAACTATCTCAAATCCAATAACTAAAGATAAAAGCAAAGGTGAGCCGATGGGGCAATCAAATATCACAAATCCAATCAATAAAGATAAAAGCGAAGGTGTACCGATGTAGCAATCAACTATCGCAAATCCAATCAATAGAGATAAAAGCGAAGGTGTACCGATGTAGCAATCAACTATCGCAAATCCAATAACTAAAGATAAAAGCAAAGGTGTACCGATGTAGCGATCAACTATCGCAAATCCAATAACTAAAGACAAAAGCAAAGGTGTACCGATGTAGCAATCAACTATCGCAAATCCAATAACTAAAGATAAAAGCAAAGGTGTACCGATGTAGCAATCAACTATCGCAAATCCAATAACTAAAGACAAAAGCAAAGGTGTACCGATGTAGCAATCAACTATCGCAAATCCAATAACTAAACATAAAAGCAAAGGTGTACCGATGTAGCAATCAACTATCGAAATCCAATAACTAAAGATAAAAGCAAAGGTGAGCCGATGGGGCGATCAAATATTGCAAATCCAATAAGACAAGGACAAAATTGATAGACATTCACCCATCTCCTAACAAACCACATATCGAACTAGAATGGTTGTCTTCCATGGATGACTAGGTACAATAATGTAGCTCCTTGACATGTTTGAATTGGCGTCTGTCCAATCAACGTTTTTAAAGGAGCTGCATTATTGTAGCTAATTGAAGACATAATTTTGTCGCCTGCGTCCTAAAGTATTCGGTAAACAGGAAGTAAATGAGTTACAGGCATAAAATCGCTTAACATCATATAATACTATAGGAGGAAGCTACATACGAAATATCAAGAGGCTGTGACATGTAGTTGCCCGAAATACTGCGACGGGAATTTTTGTGACGTCCAAGATGTAAGGACAAAAACGATGCTGAAACGTACCTTGGAAATTGAAGCTCACAATGGCTTTGACTTGGAACAGAAATTTGAAGAGAATTTAAACCAAGTTACGACTACAACCCACATCATAGATGGGGCGGAGCAAGAGCGTACACGTAGGACCCGACAGATGTTTTTTTTTTTGCACAAAACCTCCCCCTTCGATTGCGATCTCAGGGTTTTACAGAAACACATACTAGACATTATTATATTATTATTATAAACAATTCTTATATAGCGCCAATACTAAAATATTACTCTAGGCGCTTTACAATATCACATGAGAAAAATATCACAATATTCACAATATCACATAAGAAACATATCACAGTATTCACAATATCATGAATATTAAAATATAAAACAAATGATCAGAAGGGAACATAAAAAATTGCCAAACAATTTAATTGAAATAATAAAAGCACCTAGCATAAAAAAACGCTTAAAATGTATACTGAAATTAAAACATTTAAAAAATCTAGAAGTATGAGTAAAATTTACAATTCAATAATAATTATAACTTCAAAAAATAAAAATAAAAAAATAAAAAAACTAAAAATTGAAATAATATCTATCATGATTACTGAAATCGTGAACAGTCTATAAATTACGAAATCAAGATCAATCGTATGCAGTCCTAAACAGGTGAGTTTTCACTTTCTTCTTAAAAAGTTCGAAGGATTGTTCATTTTGTATAGAAGATGGTAAACTATTCCAGATCTTTGCCGATGCCATGTCAAAACGCCTATCACCGTATGTTTTAGTCCGAACTTTTGGTTGTTGTAAAAGAGTTTTTGCCTGTGAACGTAAAGTTCTTTGTGGTTCGTGTCGTTTAACAAGCTCTTCGATATAAACTGGAGCGCGACCATGAAGGGCTTTAAAAGTGTACATCAAGATCTTGTAGATGCTTCTAAACTTCACAGGGAGCCAATGTAGAGACATAAGAACAGGTGTAACATGTTCGTGTCGGCGTTTTCTCGTTATAAGTCGGGCCGCTGTGTTTTGAACTCTTTGTAATTTACCTAAATGACACTCATTGATTCCATATAGGAGACAATTTCCATAGTCCAATCGAGAAGTAACTAAAGATGCTACTAGTGTCTTGCACGCATCTGTTGTGATGAATCGTCGAATTCGCCCTATATTTCTGATTTGAAAATTGCATGACCTCGCAATTTCGGACACCTGTTTTCCCATAGACATCGTTTTGTCAAAGTACATTCCCAAGTTTTTAACAAAGGATGCGTCCTGGACAACACAACCATCAAATTTTAATGTGCACTCAGAAAAATCTTTTGGACGTTGTTTTGGTACAAAAACAATGAGTTCAGTTTTGTCTTGATTAATCTTAAGCAGGTTTGACTGCATCCATAAGCTAATGTCTGACAAGCAAGCTTCGAAATGTGCGGCTACAGCGTCCCAGTTATCGATTGGCTTGATGACCTGATACGCCTGAGTGTCATCCGCATAGCAATGGTAGCTCATTCTATGTCTTTTACATATCTCACCTATCGGTTTGGCAAACATGCAGTAAATACGAGGTCCGAGTACTGATCCCTGCGGAACACCATACTTCAAATGAAAACTGTCAGATTGTACACCGCCTATTGACATGACTGTAAGACATAATAAGGATAGCGAGATGGTCGTACCGGTACAACAAGCAGTAGCTGCAGTAATGTAGCTCCTTAGACATGCTCCAAGAGAGCATGTGAGGGTTTTATTATTAGAACTAAATAAGCACTAAAGAGTTTTATTGTCAGAACTACAAGTAAAATGCTAGAAAAGCAGCATGACACATCCTGGGGAATCATGGCGGATTTTACTAAGTCGATTAAGTAAATGAAATTAATGGTGTGAAATTTAAACCCATCTTAACCTTTAAAAATCAAACCCAGGTAATTTGATGATTTAAAGGGTCAAAATATTTGTATAAAATATGAATATTAAATAACAGGTGTAATTAGGCTTTATATTTATATATTAAAATTTTGGGCCTACGATGTCCACCTGTTAATGTTTTCATAATGTGTTTACTATTGTAAAAGTTCGTGCGCTATGGTTATTAAGAGATTATCTAAACTTTTTTAAAAAAATAACCTTCGTTCAAAAAATATGTTTGCAATGAATTAAACGGACCATTGGGTTTCATGATCCAGAGCATTTCTAGTTATTTAAATGGGATATCTGAGGAATTTGACAAAACATCGGAACTTGGGAATAGAAAAGACCTAAATACGGTAAGCTAAATAAAACTTGCATAATAACAAATAGTTTATAATAATCATTCTTCATAACGAATGCAATTGATCATTACAGAAGATAAATAATAAGACGGGGGTGAAAAGGAACTCATTTTTATTAATAATTTTATTATTATTTTTTTTATCAATTAATTTATTCATTTTTAATTTTAATCAACTGAATAGAATATTTCCATGGGCCTAAAGCTGTGTAAATGGTATATTTTAGTTCACTGCTGCTACGCCTTTGACACCGCTTATTGGATTTAAATGCGTCAAAGAAACATTTTGTTTATGGACCCCTTTCTGATCTTTCATTCACTAGAAGTATCGACATATATTCTATCGTCACCAACGTAGACTTATGGAATATTCGATAGTAAACAAACAAAGTATTAATTATGTGAAATAATGCAAATAAATCAGCTTCAATAGAGCTTCAAAATATCTGACATCGACCACGAGAGCAGCAAAATTTTGCAACTAAGTCCAATAGTAAAGCGTAAAAATGTGAATATGAACAACATAAAAAAAAGCAGACTCCTTTTGGACATAAAAAACTTTTAACGGAACTCCCCTCACCCCGGCCAAGCGCAAAAATTGTTAATTTGTTTCAGCAGCGGCCCAGTAGTCGCTGTAAATTTTGCGGAACGGGTCGAAAATATAAGGTAAAAAATCGTGTTAAAATGATGAATCACTAACGTAGAGGGCATAGATATCCCATTTGTTTTCTTATTTGACCATAGTTATGGAACAAAACAGTGGTCGACCAAATAATTGCTAGTAATTATAATCTTTGTTCTATTCTACTTTCATTTAAAAGATCTTGATCAGCTGAAATATTTTCTAATTGAACATGTTCTAAATTTTGATCTTATGACACGATTTCTTTATTCCGTATTTAAAAGCCGGTGCTTAATCGCCTATTTGTTATTAAACATTAAGTCACGCATAGCGATCACTGAACGTAAATATTAGTTTCTATAATGTGAAAGGCCGTTCTTGGTCCTTATATAATTTGTTCTTTTCGGGGGATGTTTTGTATAAAGTTGTAGCATCCGAATTCGATTTTTGGTAGTTGTTTCTGTCTTTGTACGAATTATTCTGTCATTGTTGTCTTTTTTTTTGGTTCGATCCTCGTCAAGGGTGAAAATTTCATGAACCGATTTTCCGACTCTCTCTTGACACCATTTTCGAGGATGGTCTCAAGAAACGATGCTAGTCCTTCGGAAGGGACGATAAAAAGTTGTCCCGTGTATGGGGAGAGCAATACCCTGTGCACGTTAAAGACCCCTTTGTAGAGTTTGATAAGAGTAGGCTCAATGGGGGCCGTCTACAAAGGACACACTCACAAAACTGCTAGCTGGAGATGGATTTATAGAAGCCTTAAGCGTGTTTCCCAATCCAGGATAAATAAATATGTTTAAAATATTTTTTTTTCTATTTTGTTCGAAACAAAATTACATTATGCATGTTGTGTAGGAAATGTGATTCACATCTTTGATTCTTTAATTGATATAATGTTTTAAATAAGCATCAGCTATTGGATTTTTTTAATTTTGAAATCAAGAACATTGTTTAATTGTCATCCATCATGCAATGTAATGCTTTGAAACTATATATTTTTCAAGTTAATGTTAGAGAAATGTTCGAAGCAGCTCATAAATAAATGCCCACCTTAAAATTAAATATACCAAATTTTGAAAACATTACTTATATTGTGAGAAAGTCAATCGAACTGTTAGTAAAGTTAGTAATTGTTGCTTTACACCCAAGCAGCTCGAATTTGGCTTTGTCAAGTACATTTAATTGTAGATGAACATGAAATAATTACGGAGTGAATGAAATAGGGACAGAGATTAGAGTATTTACTGCCAAAGTGAATGTAAACGGAAAAAAAATACTACGGGTCCTAAACGTATCCATTACTGAAGAAGGACTCTATAACGCGTGGGTAACAGATGTTTTCCCAACACGGTGCGCCGATTTGGTTTGCAGTCAGGACTTCCGAATTCTAGCCTGGCAACCCCATCATTCATTATTCAACCACTTCGGGCACATATCCTAGTTGCTCTGTAGGCAAGGCAACCTGACATCCGGCGCTCAGCAGGTTTTCACCGACAAGCTTAGCCTGCTACGGGTCTTGCTGGTATCCGGAACCCGCATGGGGCGATTATTGAAGTTGCGGACAAGAAATTTAATTTCTTACATCTACGGAATGACGGACTAATTCGTCAACACTTGTAGTTAACCCCCAGTCTCCATTCGGAGGATACAAATGCTAATAAGTTGTCGGTTTTGATGAATACAAAGCTCACTAAAAAATAGTATAAGACAAACAAAATAATTTACTGTAAATAAAAGAAATTCTGAATTGGTAAATGACAGTTTAAAGGGTAAATATTCAAACCGAAACATAAATACATAAAAAAATAAACGAAGAAAGTGTCGTATTTATGGACATTCAGCCTCGTGACAGGGACAGGAAGCATGCCAAGTCAGGACCCTCTGAGTTATGGCTGAAATGCGTGAAAATTAAATTTAGGCTAACTTTCTGCAGCCCTGTTATCATTTCTTGTGGGTGTTAGGGCGGTTAATGGCAAGGTAGACTTACACATTGACAAAAAATATAAATATCAAATTGCAATTTGATAAAATATAAATTTATACGAACATTAAAGTTAACTTGCAAACGAACAAGATATTTCTAAATTATATTTCATATTTTACAAAATGAAAAATCTATGGGGGTGCTTTCAATATTTAATAAAGGTTTGGTACAAAGTGGTAAAAAATTGTGACGCTGAATAAATAAAACACTGAATTAGCATTTTTTTTTCATAAATTGATTCGTGTCAGTTAACCTTTAAATTGTATCGAGTCTTTTATACGGCTATTTAATTGGACAAAGAAATGAAAAGTATTTTTATCACGATATTTTGATAAATGAAACCCCTTTTAAAAACACGGATTTGATATAATATACTTATAGAAAAAAAGACGAAATGTCTTTTCGCACGTATTTCTGTGTATATAGAATGCCTTTGGCGGTTGAAATAGGGGACAAACACGATTTTTTTCCAATAACGTTCTAGTTTTTAACCTTTTGCTCTTTTGATTAGTTTCTCTTAGCCTTGGAAGTAACAATTATCAGAAGAGGCGTGT